>CM036257.1:804019-1091519 GCA_020698575.1 Bostrychus sinensis
ACATTTAAAATACCTTAATTATGTTGAAGCTAATAAAACACAAAGTCTGGTGTAGCTAGCACAAAACAGAATTTTTATAACTCAATCAAACCACAAATATTATAATTCTATGTTTCAGTTTCAATTTCTAATCTATTTATAACTTCTACAAAAAAACAAAAAAACAACAAAAAATAAATAAATAAATTGTTGGCTAAACTGATTGCTGGCTAAAAATTGTTTTAAAGTAATATTTTTAAACAAGCATAGCTCTTCTTTCAAACTCCATTTCTTTTCATATATTTAATATAAGCAACCTCTGCCCCCCCCCCCCCCCCCCCTGCAGTATCTTGGTGGACCCCCACTTTGGGAACCACTGCTAGCTCATTCATCTTTTCCCATTTACTGTCACTTCATTTGTGTTACCTCCACATCTCACACACTGACCAAAGTGAAGGCCACCCACATACTAAAGTAGAGATTTAGAGTAGAGTCAAGATTTTATTGCAGAAAATAATACATTTCATGCCAAAAAGCAGCCAGTGCTCAGTGTGAGGCTCTGTGTGATCTTTAATTTGACCAGTATAAAATAAGAACTTGCTCTTGTTTCTCTAAAACAGTATGCAACAAAACCAGGCAAACAAAAGTGCTGGACTGTGCTCTGAGTTATGTTATAAATGACAACAGAATATCTGAAAAGAACAGTAAACACTGTTTTCAGGCTGCATGGCTTAGATTTAAAAATTCTTTTAGACCTACTGCCCTACAGTATTTACAATAACAGAAAATCTGACAAAAATGACTCTAGAATTTTTATTTTGTCACAGGTATATTAATGGAAGTGTATTAATAATACCTTGTCATAAAGTCTATTATATGCTTCTGCTGTGGGCGAAGCACTCATCTCTCCTCTCTAAAGGCTCGTCACATTCCTGGGGCGCTTAATATGGGAGCGGACAGGATGTCCGGAAAGGGCCTTCTCCGCGATGAATGGAGTCTAGTCCCAGTGGTTGCGGCTCTGGTTTGGTGCCAGTTTGGAGTTCTGGTGGTTGACCTTTTCACCAGTGCAGACAACGCTCTGTGCCCACTCTGGTGGAGTCAGGTGGAGATGGAACTGGAACTCTTGGCCCCTCCCCGACCAGCCCGATGCTCTGGTCCAGGCAGGAAGGGGCTCTGTGCTTGCACCCGGTGCTGAGACGCAGGCTCATGGTCTGAACCCTGAAAGGTGGAAACTCATGTGTTCAGCCTGGGCTGAGTGGTGTTCGGAGAGGGCACTGGACCCCATCTCTTGCCCGGTACAGTGGGTTAGGGAGTTTCTCAGGGCTTCTCAGGTGATGGTTGGCCGCTTCAACTCTTGGGGTCTTTACGTTGGCCACTGCGACTGGTCATGCAGGGTTTGGCAGTCTCTCTGCTCATAGCCACCCGCTGGTGAACGGGTTTTTGTGGGGAGCTCAGGCGGAGGCTACGTTTGCGTCGTGCCGTCCCCACATGGGAGCTCCAGGTGGTGTTGAGCCTTTGACTAGTCGGAGCTCCTCTTTCTGTCATACAAAACCTCACTTCTTTTGGCTCTTTCCTCTGCCAAAAGGTAAGGGGACTTGTGGGCTTTATCTGTACACCTGTATTGCATGTCTTTTGGTTCTGATGGAGGGGTTGGTGGAGCTCTGGCCTAACCTTCCTTTCAGCTGACGGTCATCACTTCTTCCTTCAGGTCCAGAGTGATTAGGGTGAGGCCTTTCTTCCCACCTCCGCATGTTTTGGTGGAGGATGAATGGCGCCATCTTTTGTGCCCCTTTAGGGTCTTAAGTTGTTATCGGAGTCGTACGGCTGGACTGAGACTATCTGATCAGCTGTTTGTTTGGATTTGAGGCCAGGAACAGGGGTGCTCCGCTTTTGCCCCAGCACCTGGCCCATTGGATTTGCCTCGCCATTCAGGTGGAGTATGATCCCAACGGCCTTTGCGTAGGTGTTAACCATTAGTGAAGCCTGTAGAGGGTGCAGCACATATGACATTGAAATACCAGTTACTGTGTGTAACTACAGTTACCTCTAGCTGCATGCCCAGCGACCTGCCCTCTTCTTCTGTGGATGAGTTCAAAAGGAGATGATTGCTGCAGAGAGGAGGCTTATATCGTCCTGGCACTATGTGCTGTTACCGTGCCATAATGAGAGCTGTAGATTGTTTGATCTCTCAGGTGCGAGGTGATGCCTCGGGGTGGATAACCATTAGCAAAGCTCTTAGAGGGCTACACACATACTCATAGAACTGTAGTTACAAACAATAACTGTTATTTACTGCAAATTTAACAATGACATTTCTCTAAAATGGAACACAATTGAGCCATAAAATATTGCCCCATTTTCAGTCCTAACTCAGTTTTTACAAAATATGCAGATACTGCTTTCTGCCTTTGTATGGCAGCCTTAAAGGTCAGAAGATTTTTATTTGAATGCATTATTGAATTTGTAATATTGTATTGTTCTCAAATAGACATTGCACCACACTTTTGAAAGGTTTGAAATATTGAATTATAGAAGAACAATTTCATTTTTAACACAGCAAAAGTCCTTTTGGAAGTGTAGTGTCTTGATTGTTCTGCGCCGGGAGCACACCCCTCGCTGACCCCTCAGTGACGTTCTCTGTGAAACTCTGAAGAACATCCTGAAGAAGAACAATGACAGAGAACAAAGCTGCGCTGACTTTCCTAAGCTTTTCTTCACTCAAACAACAGTTAGCTCACAGTTACATCCGTCTGTCATGGGACCCACCTAAAGCTCATTTAGCGCTGCCTTTACTGGAATTTATCAGTCCACATACTATAGACTTAGAAGCAACACTGTATCTGTATCAACCTGAAGTTTTCAGTCAGTGTTGATTACAGAGAATCAAAAAAAGAGAAAAGTCTGTACTCACACTGCCAATACACTCCTCTCTTTACCTCCTTTTGGCTTTTACTTTGACCACAGCAAATCATCTGCCTCCATCTAACCCTCATACTTTTCTCCTACACACTCAAACTTGTCATGCCATGTCATTTTTTACTTACTGTTTGTCCACACATTTTCTCTTCAATCTTCCTAGGCCTTCTGTATGGCAGTTCTAACCTCAGTATCCGTCTAACCACATCCCTCCTCTGTACATGTCTAACCCATCTCAATCCAGCTTAATCTGTTTACCCCAAAACACAACACATAAGCTGTCCCTCTGATGGCCTCATCTTTAATCCTATCCATCCTCACAATGAACAGAGAACATCACTCTTCTTCAGCTCTTTGCCTCACTTCCACTGTTTTCCTGAGACACAACACACCTGACACTTTTCTGCACCCGTTCCCACCTGTCATCTATGATTTAATAAAGGTCAAACATATTTAGGTCTTTGGAAAGTGGCTGTATAAATCTAAGTTATTATTCTGACATCTTGCAGGGATGTATGTTCTAGGGCTGCTTCAACTAATCAAATGAATCAGTTGTAAACAATTAAGATAATCTCCAAATAATTTGTAGTTGTTCTCAATCACTTTGATACATTTCTCCATTCAGAATTGTCATTTGCAAAACAGGTCACACAGAAAACCCAAACTGGATCTCAGGTTCTCAAAACAAAGACTTTTCTTTGCAAAATGTTGTTCTGTAATCAAAACTCTTAAGATGTCCCTCAAAAGCAAGTTTTTGCATCAACTGCAGCTCTCACTGATTTAGTGCAGCGAGCATTTATGGTTCATACTTTACACAAATGAATGATCAGGAGACTGTGAGTATTTACGCTACCCAAAACCTGACCGTTTTCATATTGAAACAGAAAAAACACAGACAAAATATTTTTACTAGGGCTGTCAACGTTAACACGTTAACGCATGTGATTAATTAAAAAATTCAATTCAATTCAATTCAGATTTATTTGTATAGCCCAATATCACAACAAAAGTCGCCTCAAAGGGCTTCACAACAGTTGATCAAACATAAACACACAATCAGACTTAACACACAATCAACACAAACAATAACTACACTAAACAGACCCAGGACACTCCTGTCCTTAGACCCTCCTTCTTGGATGGTATGGCTCTATAACATCATTAATGTAGGATGGGGCCAGTACCATTTACAGCCTTGTAAGTCAGGAGAAGGATTTTAAACCTAATTCTGAATTCAACTGGAAGCCAGTGAAGTGAAGCTAGCACAGGAGTAATATGTTCTCTCCTGTTAGTTCCTGTTAATAATCTTGCTGCTGCCTTTTGAACAAGCTGAAAACATTTTAATGAGTTTAAAAAGAATTAACACGTTAAAATTTATTAACACAAATTAATCATGATCTGTTTTGCCACTACACCAGCGCTTCTCAAAGCACTTTGGAGGGCGTGAAGCTGTGCCTGGGGGCGCGTAGCCGTTCCTGGGAGCTGTGCTTTCTGTGCGTCCTGGAATGGTGGTAAGAGTGGGGGCGATCCATTGCCACCCTTGAACTTATGGAGCCAGAAGCCACAAACGATTCATTTGCGCTGTTTTTTTCCCCATAAAGCATCAGTTCTCGACTCAGAGCGGCAGCCTCACTGTGGACAGGTGACCGTGCCCCGCCCCTGTCCACGGCGCTGAGAGAAGCAGAGGAGAGGCTCAGGTGTCTGCAGTAGATTTAATGCAGAGCACAGTTCAGCAGACACTGTTATCTCAGTTACTACACAGACTTATTAAAGGCTCTCTCACAATATTCAGAAGTTATTTCTGATATATATATATATATATATATATATCGGAGCACTCGGGGCAGTAACCCCCAAACTGGAAGAGTGGCTACAGCAGATCCCAGGAAAAACATCAGACATCTCAGTCCAGAAGAGCGCAGTCCTAGGAACAGCAAAGATACTGCGCAGAACCCTCAAGCTCCCAGGCCTCTGGTAGAGGACCCGAGCTTGGATGGATGGAACTGCCCGCGGAGGGCGAGAGGACAATTTTTATATATATATATATATATATATATATATATATATATATATATATTTTTTTTTTTTTTTATCCAAGTAAAAACACACTCCTCAACCTCTCTGGACTTTGTTTTTTTTTGGTTTAAATGCTGCATATTGTCAAGGAAAATCGGCCAAGTTACACATTGTGATTAATCGTGATTAATCACAGCCAAAGAGTGTGATTAATCTGATTAATTTTTTTAATCGATTGACAGCACTAATTTTTACATAAATATAGAATGTGCATTTTACTCATTTACATCCTGTACTGTACTGTACTGTACATTATTTTACACAAGTCTTTGGTTACTATGATGCTCTGTAAACCTGCAGTGGTGTATTCTTTATACTGTAGTATGTCTACTGTAAGAAATAACCATGACAGTACAGCAAACTGAAGCAAGGGACATTTGCTTTATTCTTCATCCTAACAGCTTTACCACTGTCAGTGGGAGCACTGCTAACAATGATGAAAATATGTTTATTCTGATAAAGAAAAAGAGTATGTATTTCTCCTCTTGTGATGTCTGCTGAGAGACAGAGTCATCCACACTGTAAACAGGTGTCCTCAGTCCTTATGATTTATTATATATATATATATATATAAAACAAAAACAAAAAAACAATGAAAATTATAGTTTTCTATAAGTATATATTGTCTTGCCCCTGACTCTCTGCCGAGACCCTTTTCCCTTTGATTCCTGTGTGAAAACACTGAAACAGAAGTAATTTCCTTTTAATCAGATGCTGAGTGCTCACAAATGTTAGATTTTTGCAGCTACGTTTAAGTTTCTATATTTAAAGAAACAGCATTTTGCCCAAAGGCCCTTTCTATGTGCAAAAAAGACTACTGTATTGGCCAAACAAAGTGATTTTAGTAAGGCTGTGTGTCTCTGTGTAAGAGCTGTGTGAAGAGTTTTGAGAAAGAGTTTGAAAACTGTGTGAAATGATGAGAAATGTTCTAAATGATTTGGAAACAGACACTCCTGTTGAAATATAAGTTTGAAGAAAAAGATAGACTTAAACTAGGTCTAGTAAATGAGCTAAAGCAAATGAGAAAAACTGTAATAATCAATGAATCACTATCTGGAGTATGTATAGTGTGTGAAACATGTATGTGCTGGGAGAAGAGGTTTTATTACCAAGACAGCAGTAAACTGTGCCTTTATAAGGATAAACAGATTTCAAACAAGGCTGGAGGCCTGCAGGTGACTGAACCTAGTGTGGTATATTAATTGTATGGACTTTTGTGACTAAAATCATAGTCTACTTTGTTTTATTTACCTTCTTCTGAATTATTTTCGCACACCCAGATCTGGTGCTTCTAAGCCTGGCTCCTGGCTCTTACTGCCCTCTCCTCAGACACATGTGCAGTGGAATGATTGAAAGACAGAGATTCTTTTTCTTCTTCTGTTTGATTTTTCGGCAGGCTAGGCACAGTCAGTGCATTGCTGCCTCCCACTGGTTAGGTTATTGGACACCTATAAGAAACCTTAGTAACAGAAAAGGAGATCAAGCCTATATTTTAGCATACAATCCAGTATTTCTCAGAAAGAACATCACTTCCCAAGCCCTCTCTTGAAAGACATAGATTCTTTTCCCACTGCTCTTTCAAATTTTTTCCCCTCCCATCAACTTCCCCTCCCTAGTATACCCTTTCACATTAATCAAGTTCAGTCTAATCTAAAGCCACAGAAACAGTAAAAGAGAATGTACATTTTGTGTTTATGATGAACAGACATCCTCAAGTAACATTTCATCAAGTTCATCAAGTTTATGAAAACCTATATTATCACCAATTTTAAACTAATCACAATAATTCAAGTCACTTTTATTTATATAATCAAATATCACAGGAATAGACAAGTCACTCAAATTGAACATAAAGATACAATCAAACATAAACAATAACTACACTAAACTAAACAGTCCCAGAACATCGCCTGTCCTTAGTCCTTGTTCGCTTAAGGAAATGTGTCTTAGACTGTTAAATAAAATCCACTAGCTCATCTATAGTAACACAGTTCAGGTCTGTAAGGATTCAGCAGGTCCAGCATCCAGTGGTGTCAATCGATTAATCACACATATATATATATATGAAAGGAAGCGATATAAAAAGCACACATAACATTTTTTTAGTAAAAAGTTTTACACAAGACTCGTGAGGGGAGGGAGAGGGCTGTAGTGCAGCGGCCAAAGCAGTGGACTCGTCCTGAAGTCAAACCTCGGGCAAACGTGTGAGGGGCAGCTGCTCTCTCCTCTGTGGACGCGCGGGTCGTTCACCGTGAAAACAAGTCAATGTTGTGATATACGCACATTTCCAAGACGGACACGTGCCCCTGGACACAGCTTCACGCCCTCCAAAGTGCTTTGAGAAGCTGCTGGTGTATGGCAAAACAGATCATGATTAATTAGCGTAAATAAATTTTAACGCGTTAATTTTTTTTAATTAATCGCATGCATTAATTGTTAACGTTGACAGCCCTTATATAAAGTTATATAAAAAAAATTCAGGAAATATCAGTGGCCAGGGATCTGAAACCTGAGGAATCTGACCATAAGCTTTCTTGAAGAGGAACATTTTAAGCGTAACCTTAAATGTAGAGACTGTGTCTGCCTCTCTAACATGAGCTGGAAGCTGATTCCATAAAACAGGAGCTTGGTAACTAAAGGCTCTACCTCCAACTGTACTTTTAGAAACCCTGGGAACAACTAATAGCCCTGCATTTTGTGAGTGCAGTACTCTGCTTGGTTGGTATGGCTCTATAACATCATTAATGTAGGATGGGGCCGTACCATTTACAGCCTTGTAAGTCAGGAGAAGGATTTTAAACCTAATTCTGAATTCAACAGGAAGCCAGTGAAGTGAAGCTAGCACAGGAGTAATATGTTCTCTCCTGTTAGTTCCTGTTAATAATAAAATTAAAATGATAATAATATAACTTTGAGTTGTTGTTTTTTTTGTTTTTATTTTACTCCTTGCTGTGATAGGCCAGTCATCACATTTACTCACGCTTCACTATCCAATTAGGGTGATCAAACAAAATTATTTACAGATTTATTGATTTTTATCAATTTAAAAAAAGTCCTTGATAAAATAACTATTATCATATAAATATATTATCCATTCACTGAGACACCTTTTGGTTTCATGATCTCTTGATCAGTTATTTGTCAGTTTTTCTATCACCTTTTGGAGCTTGTCGGGGTTGTCATGTATCTCTCTTTTTATTCATGATGACTTGGCACACTGCCACTGCAATAAACCTGTATCTCCTTAGTGACAGCAGTGCCACAGGTTTCTCAAAAAACAGGCATCTTGGTTGTGTTTGTACAGTGTTTTTCTTTTTTTACATACATTTGATCCTACAAAATGTTTACATAAGCAAATAAATGCATGTAACATACAGTATGTAGCCTTTATTTTAAGAATAAAAAGTTCAAATTTTGAGTTAAATAATTTTTTTTTTTACATGTTTACATGTTTATTTGTTTGCTTTTGGTCAATAACTGTTGCTCTTTTAATGACAGTTGTCCGTTTAATGACACCTACAAAAACTATAGAAACAAGTGTTGACAAGAAAAAAGTGTTTGGTACCATCACAAGTCCATGGTGACATTGGGACACTGCTAATGTGATACTTATATATATGTAATTGTTATGATGATGAAAGTGCTTTGATGGTAAAGAATGTGTTGTGATATATGTTCCTCACCTGTCGCTGCCCTCTGTCCAGCTGAGAATATCTGGGATTAATAGACTGAGCCCTTGTTTATTTGACTTGACACATCTGCTCAAACAGGCCTGTTTAAAGGAGATCACATAATGTTTGTTGACAGTGGCCTGGTTGAAGCTGCCTCAGAGTTGAGTTACCTCCCTCCCACCGCTCTGAGGGCCGCTGCACCACAACAGCACCAACATGGAGCCTTTGACTGGACTCAAACAAGAGTGCACCATGCAGATTGTATCTCTGCAAGATACACATGCTATAGGTGGGTCTTTTGACTGACTCAAAATAATGTCCGATACTACTCTAAGAACTTTATTTTAACTGCTTTAACCCAGTCCTAACAACTTTCTGAGTGGAAAAAAAGAGTGGAGGCACTCATTCTCTCTTTTCTAAAAGGCTGCAAGCTGCTTCTTTGCTCCTCAGGGCAGCTGGTACAGAAAATGCAAGTCACTTTTGGTGTAAGTACACATTCAGTGTAATATGAATATGCAATACCAAAACTAGTACTACTTATACTCAATAACTTGTGTTTCTATGTTTTCTTCTGGGGGAGTGGGGACTGTTTCAGATGCCTGGCTGCCCACAGATGTCCCAGTGACGATTGGATCTTAGCTGACCCCATCTGTGCTCCTGTTTCGACCTGTGGGCCCTCAACCTCACCTCTAAGGATTTCCCAGATCTACCTCTACCCACTCACCTGTCTGGATGAGGCCCTGCTGCATCCTGGATTTCCCGGACCTATCTCGCCCACTCACCTGTCTGGATGAGGCCCACCTGCTGCATCCTATGGATTTCCTCAACCTACCTCACCCCACTCCCTGGATGAATCTTTACAGAGCTGATCTATGATCCTATAGATGAGCTAATGAACTAACAGTCCTAGACACATTGCCTGTCCGTCCTGGGAGAGGATCTCTCCTTCAGTTGGGCTCCATAAGGTTTCTTCTTTTTTCCCACAGCTGGGTTTTTTTAGGAGTTTTTCCTTACCGAGAAGGAGGGTCTAAGGACAGGAGTGTCCTGGGTCTGTTTAGTGTAGTTATTGTTTGTGTTGTCTGATTGTGTTATGTTCAACTGTTGTGAAGCCCTTTGAGGCGACTTTTGTTGTGATACTGGGCTATACAAATAAAACTGAATTGAACTGAGCTATACTGCCAAGCATGGTCTGTGGTCTTTAAGATGAAATGGTGCATTTTAATGGACTCACTCCCATCATTAAATGGCCAGTGGTTAAAAAATTAACTTCTTTAAATGGTGCTTTAATGAACGTTGCATTACCGGTGTAATACTAAAAGCACATTAATCAGCTTGCCCACTAACTCAAAGGTTGGCGGATCAAGCACCGCTATCAACATTGCTGCTGTTGTGTCCTTCGGCAAGATACTTCATCCACTTTGCCTATGTATGAATGTGTCAGTGTGACTGTTTTTTGTGGGATGTAAGTGCAAAATGGCAGCCACGCTTCCGTCAGTCTGCCCCAGGGCAGCTGTGGTTACAGACGTCCACTCACCACTACCGAGTGTGACTGAGGAGTGAATGAATAATGCACCAAATTGTAAAGCACTTTGAGGAGCTTGACAAGCACAATATAAATCCAATCCATTATTATTATAACATCAGTATCTTGGGTCTGTCTACACCGTAACAAATACATGTTGTATTTTTTATATACAAAAGTAAAGATTGCATTTCTATTAACACTAAAGAGAGTAAATTTAACACTATATCTATATATATATATATATACTATATATAGTATATATACTATAGATGGTATATTATCTTCTAAAGTTGTAGAAAATACAGTTCGCCTTTTACCTTTTTGGTTTTAAGATCTTGGTTTGGGAAAGCAAATAGGAGCAATAATACAAGTTTTATGTTAAGTGTTGAAGTGTATTGTGTAAAATTTGTATAGTTCAGTTATTATAAAATTATATGATGCATGGTGCTCACTGGGTTACAGGCCTCAGATGAAAAGGCTGAAAGACTTTTATCATTTGACTTGTATAAGCTGGGAACATATACCCCTGACATAAGGGACCTGAGGCCTGCCTCACAGTGAGCAGCGTTTACTCATCTGCTCTGACACTGAACAATCGAAGGAAGCAGACGTGAGCCAAGCTGAGGCAGGAAGGACAGCAGCACACATTCACTTCCTTTGGACTGTTTTTCCACAATGTCCCTGTGGAAAGACAGAAAACCAAACAAACTGAGAGGTGGTGCCTTTTGTGAGTTCACAAAATGATGCCGCACACTATAACATATTCATATTCTTCTATACAAGTGAAGTAAATTTAATTTGTTGTGGAGGAATGTTGTGGAATATTTGACTTGCTGCAAAGGTATAGCCCTGAATGTAGACAGACACAGCGTGTACTGCATGCATGATAAAAATACTGCAGTGAGTGAGAAAGTGTGCCAGTCTTTACAATACATGCCCATTCATACTCCTATCATTGTACACACAGGATCAGAGGAGGGTTTAGTCTTGCCCAAGGACACTTGAACAGTATAGTTATTCACTATTTATACTGATTTATCATGTTTTCAGATGTCTGAACCAGGCCTTAAACTGAGGGAACGTGTGCTTTTTAAAATTAATTCGTGCTGGGCAATGATTAAACATTTTTATTCTGATTAATCGCATGTTGTTGTTTTTTTTTTTTTTTTGTGTGTGTGTGTGTTTTTTTTGTGTGATTCTTGCTATAAAATTCAATCAGTAGTGTATTCAAGCTCTTCCAGCTCCTTAATGGCTCTTTATTTGATAACTTGTAGCTTTTACAGTTTAACTGGCATGTGCAGTTTTGACTTGGTTGCCTATAGTGTATACAGCACCATTTCAAACATGCTTGACACCCAAATAATAATAATAATATGAAAAAAAAAAAAACATTATTTTGCAGACAAAGAGCACTACAGTTGATACTGCTAGGCCTTTATTTTGACCTGTTTTTTTTTTTTTTTTTTTTTCTCTGTGAACTGAACTGGCTCTTTTGTGACATTAAAATAATAACACGTTAACGTGCCCAGCCCTAAAATAAATTTAACTACTTTTCCAGAACATTTAAAAGCATATACTGTATTTTAAGCACAAAAAATATCCTTCATGTTGACCGACCTTTGTCTTCAAAATTAGGTCTGCACCATTTTACATGTCAGACTTGTACTATTACATTTATTATTTTAAAATCTGTAAGATACTATAAATTTTGTGGACTTGGTGATTGTATACAGTATGGAAATACAAATAAGGCATATTTCTACTGGGATGGTCATGCTGCAGGCTGGGCCATTATGGAGGTGTTTCCACTTCCCAAAGTGACCCCAAAAAGCATGACAAACCATCTCATTTATTAATGTAACTTTTGTTGCTCTTGTGTTCAGTAACCTGAACCCAGAGTAATGAAAACACAAGCAGGTTACCTGTATGAAAGGGTCCCATATTAACATCACACATACCCCTAGTGGAAATAGTTGTTGCCTGAGCTGAGGCCTGATCCTGCTAGCCCAGTCCTGTCCCCTGTTGACCCACATTTGTTATGAAAGGCCCCTCAGGTAGAGGCTGTTCTCACCAGTATTACCTCTGAACATTTCTCAGAAGGACAAATATTCCACTTTGTGGGAGCTGTGTTTGACTTTAATCTCCTGTAACCTCCAGTGTGTCCTGCTGGCAGTGGGCCAACCTCACAGACTTTCCCACACACCACCACCACCAGCAGCAGCAGCAGCAGCAGCAGCAGCAGCAGCAGCAGCAGCAGCAGAATGTAGAGTCCTGTGTCCAGTAATTTCACTCAGATAAACTCACCTTTAAACCTGTAATTATTGACACACCACAAAAGGACCAATATATTAGTGTTGCTTTATGTCCTCTTGAGATAATAAAGGCATCTTTTAAACTTGGAAGTCCCTGGCTTGTAGAGCACATTTTACAAAACTTCATGAATCATAATAGATATTGTGGTTGTTAATTTCAAACCAGTATGTAGCACCAACAGCTGATTCTCTTATCCAGTCACATGTTTCACTCATCTGTTAAGCTCCGTTAATGTGTGTTGTTGATGTAATTCATTCTTCCTGTCATAGTTCACTGAACTGTTAAAAAGTCTGAAAAATGTACAACCAATCAGAGAAACAGGCTATTGCATAAAGCCAACCCCATTTCACATAAACAGCTTTAACTATAGTAACAATTTCACTGAAATAGCTTTGAGGGGCTCCAGACCTACTTCACTTCTGAGAGTGAACATTTACCACTTTCAATTTCTAATTTCTGAGCATCCCTACACATAATATAACATATATCCACCGCTAGAGAGAGATTTTAACTGTAACACTGTGAAATTAACCCAGATTATCCAGGTGTGTTTTAATAAAAATGGTCTGTCCTACCAATCAGAGGAAAACATGTACTTTCTCCAGTTATAATAAAACTAAACCAAAGAGAAAGAGGAGGGTTTCCACTGCACTCATGGACAAACTAAATATCCTGCTGATGAGTCTGGGCCTCACACCTTTATGACTGTAGAAACTGTTTGACTGAGTCCAGAGATTGTGCTGACAGCCAAAGCCTCATGCAACAATAACATCTACATTCCTACTGGCCACGCACCAGCAAATATGGAATGCAATTAGCACGTATTAGAGAGATAGTGTGCTGAGGGCTTGTCAGGCTCAGTGCAGGCCACAACTATCAGCTAATAACAGTGTTATTACACAGGTGGAGCATCCAGGCATGTGCCTCCAGAAGACAGAGTTATTTTCTGTTGCCTATATGAGAGACCACACCTGGGTTTTTTTCCATAAAAGTCACCTAAAAGCACAGGATAGAGCCAAACTCTAGCAAGAGTTGGTGTCAAAGTGGTTTCATGAAGACTACTCTGGACTACCACAAAGACTAACTTCAGTCCGGCTTAATAAGCCACAATCATGACCACGATCAGCAGCAGCTGGTAGGGCATTCATCTGCAAAGTGACTCAGGATTTCACTGAAGTGAAATTATCAATAGCTGTGGAACAAGGACTTGCTAAGTCCTCCGAGAATTCAGGTCCTCTGTGCTCGAAGGCCAAGCAAAATCAAAGCATGCAACATACTTTGAGTTTGCACTAAACTTGCTTCTTAAAACAGGATAGTGTGCAGACATCAGTAACAATAACAGCATGCAACCTTCATTTTGACTGTGCCTGCTAAAATGTAGGACCCTCGACATGGGCCAGATTTCTCTCCGCCTCTTGGGAAGCAGATGAAAAGTCTCCGTTACCTCTTTCTCTGAGCTGGAACTCTCCACTCTTCACTCTTCAGCTTTGGCATTCATTTGATTTTTCAACAAGAGCAAGTCGTTTACATTGGTACAACTTTCCTGGCCCAAGACTCAAGTGCAATGAGAATGTTGTGGGTTCAATGCCAGGGCTGCCCAGAAAACAAGCCAATTGTCTGTATGCTGCTTGTATTGTATTCTCCAAGTACAGCAGCTTCCTCCCACAAGAACAAAGACAAACCAGAATGTGACCAGATTCGTGAAAAATTATTCAAAAATGTTACAAGGACAGTGTCTCTTATACAATTATAATAAAAAACTGGTCCATTTTTGCTAGTGGAGTCAACTAAATCTTCTCTGCTTTAATCTAATTCTAACCTCTGCATGCTTATCTCTCACACCTTTTACTTTCACTATGTCCATAAATCTCCTCTTTGGTCTTCCTCTAGGCCTCCTGCCTGGCAGGTCTAACCTCAGAATCCGTTTATTGCTGTATTCCCTCCTTTGAATATATCTAAAACATATCATTCCTGAAAATTGGACTTTATCTCCAAACAATCTCACATGAGCTGTCCCTCTGATGGAGGGATGAGATGAGAATGAGACCATCCCTCAACATCTTCAGCTCTGCTCCTTCCTGTTTCAATTCTACTGTCTCCAAAGCATATGACATTGCTTCTCACATGTCTTGTACACATTTTTTTGAGAAGTGCGTCTGATAAATGCCTGACACTTTTCTTTATCGATTCCAACCTATTGCACAAGCCTATTCTTTGATCACACTCTCCATTGTTCTAGACTCTTAATTGTTGTAGGGTACCTACGTTCCTGAGCTTTTTGTCTTGTTTCACTCACACATGTCATAATCCTATATGCTGCGTCTCATGGCTCTAGGTAGACACATGAAACCCGGCCTTCTTCAGGGAGTGCTCCTGCGCGTTTCTGAAGTGCATACACTAATTTTTAATTAGTGTCAAATAATTTTAGCATTTCAATCGTCATCACTACCAATGAGTCAGCTCATTTATCTGTTAACTTTATATTAGCAGTGCTACTAGCCACCATACCACGCTCTGCCCATCCCCAGTGTTCAGTAAAAGTGCTCAGACATTCTCCTCTTGTCTGAACTCAAATCCTCTCAACTTTATTCACATTCTTCTTACCACCAAACATGTGTGGCAATGTGAGTTTAACTTATTAGCTGTGCTTTAGCAGCAGCAGACACAGCGGTTAGTAACAGTGTTCTTTTGAAAAAAAAAAACATAAAATGTGCATGATTCACAGGCTATGTTTGCTGAGAGCTGGAGTTGTTTGTCCTCAAGTGCCCTTTACAGCAGAGTGGTTCAGTCCCGTCTAAATTTTCTGTAGTATAGTGGCACGGTGGCTTAGTGGTTAACACTCTCACATCACAGCAAAAAGGAGTTTGCATGTTCTCCCTCTGGGTGGGTTTCCTCCATCAACCTCAAAACATGTACAATAGGCTAAGCCTCCAGCTAGGTACTCCTGACCAGGATCCTGGCTCAAGATCTGGAGGGGGTTACAAGTTACAGAAAGCAAAGAAGGTGAAGGAATTCTAGATGCATTTTCATGGAAACAGAGAGGATTAAACATCGGAGTTTGCTCTGCATGCAGTGAGAGCCTGTTTGCAAGACTTCTTCCTGCACCTTGATGTCCAATCACTCCCATGTGAATCTGCAAGTGAGAGGCAGGCTTTGGGCAAGGTGAGTGTCCAATCACAGCGGAGGTTGTCTGTGAGAGTGTTGGCTGCAGCCTGCTGCGAAGGGAAAAAGAGAGGGGGCAACACTGACAGAGCTGCGTAGCGAACCTCAAGGAGTAAAAGAGTAAAATGCGGCCCTAATTTGCTGAATGTGTCATTTGGAGTCATGCACAAAGTCAACTTATTTTATCCCCCTGAAGTTAAAGCAGCAAATCACACCCTGCCTACAGGGACAATAAACTACATACTTACTTATTTCAAGCACTATGAGAGTGGTTTTCAAACCGTGGTACTGGTACCACTGGTGGTACATGGACGTATTCTGGAGTCTTATACAATTTAGATTTAGTTTAATTTAAAGCCAGTTTTATTCCTGTTTTAGTCCTGCTCTGCTTCAGACTTAAATGTGATGCTAGTCTTGGTTTGTCTCTGTTTTGTCCTTATTTATAGTAATGCTCAATTTAGTCCATTAAATTTGTTCTCTGAAAGCCACCATTTGGTACATGGTGTAAAAAGTTTGAGAACCTCTACACTATAGCATAGAGTTTAAATGATGAAAGTGAAAGGGTGAACTGAGCTGATCCCGGCGGCAAAGGCAGCAGCAGAAGGTGGGAGACTGTTAAGTGCCTATCCGTTGCTTGTTTCATTCATGCTGTGTTCAGAGTGGCTGCTCATAAAGTCCTGCCTCTAACTTCTGACTTCATTTCTCCCTCTGTGCTCTGCAGACTGCCACTGTAATTGAAAACAGCTTTTTGCCCTTTTTACACAAACACATGTGAACCAGTCTATAGCCATTCTCTTAAACTATATCTTTGGCACCAAAAGATGTGACCCTGATAGAACCAAGAACATGTTGCTGCTTCTGTCTTGGAGTGCGTGCATTTTGCCGACATCCAGATTGTGTTGTGCGGTTATTGTAATGCTAACGCAGCAGAATGAAGCGGCCTTTGCCTGGCAGTGGCCCATTGTTTAGTCTTTGTTTGTTGTTTCCCCGTGATTTTAATTTGACTCAGTTTTGCCACATTGACAGTCTTTATTTCTACTTCTCCCACCAGTTCAGTTTCTGCTTAGGACTTTACATGCACTGTTCACACTGGATTCTGATACAGTGGTAGAAGAAGCACTCAATTTCTCACAGTAAAAGTATAGATAAAGGAGCAAAGATTTACTCAATTAAAAGTAAAAGTATCAAATATAAAATATAAAATACTTTCAAATGTAAAAGTATTTTGCACAGATTTGACAGCTCATGAATCTGTTAAATGGGAGGAATTTTGCTGAAAAAATTGTGCTAGTTACTGATGAAATGAACAAACTGGTGCAGTAGAAGACACTGAGTCTGTCAGTGAGGTCTTCTGTCTTTATTATTCTGCTGTTTCTAATGAGTACTACTTCATCTTTTATATTTAAGTACTGTGTGTCTACAATGAGGGTATGACAAACACACATGATTTTAAACCAAAACTCAAAATACTTTGTACTTTAAACCAACTCAGAAATGTAGTAGAGTAAAAAGTACAAAAACTTGCTCTAAAATGTAGTGAAGTAAAAGTATCCCTTGTAAAATGTACTCAAGTAAAGTACAGATACATAAACAATTTGCTTAAGTAAAGTAACTAAGAACTTTTACTTTGTTACATTCCGCCACTGCTAAGATATACATAAGGAGGTTGAGTTATGTTTGTTACCTCTACCCTGACACTCTACTGTTATCTGTCATAATATCTACTGCAGTGGCCTATGTGTTTCCATTTCATCTGAATATGACAATGAGAATATGAGAATAAGACAATTCTACAAATCTGCAATTTGATACAAATTAGTCATGTGCTTGTTAATTCAAGTTAAGGTGTTATGAGCAGTATATATGTTTTATATTTCATTAAAAAAATTACCACATGTATGCCAAGATATGATGAAATCAAATATTAGTTTTACTGACAACAAAGGTACAGCTGAGTAATTAATGATCAAAAACATATTTTGAATAATGGCTTGTTGTTTTTGTTCACATTTTTTGTTTTGGTTCTAAAGCTGCATTGCTGATCATCCAATCAGAAAAGAGACCATTGTTTTGATTTAGAGCCTGTTTACACAACAACACTGGCCAGGAAAACACAACAGTCATGCCGCCTGCAATTCGCATTTACACAAAAATGGAGAAATGTGAAGAAAACTAAAGTAAACTGTAGTACCCATATTTGTTCAGCAAACGGTGCTGTGAGCCCCGCAAATGCTTTATACCTTGCAGTGACAAAAATGCAAAGGAAATCATAGCTCCAGTCTAAAATTTCCCAACTACTTTAAGATCTTGTTTTCTGGAGCCATTCTCATAAATTCTTAAGTAAAAGTAAGTACTTGTACACAGGGCTTAATTTGAGCCGGATCTTGTCGGAACAGGATCCAGAAACTGTTTGCTTGGAACCAGTAACTCAGGCACAACTCAGAACAAAGTGTTGACTACATTTGACTCTTTTGACCTCCTAAACCTGTGTTGAAGGTCGGAGGTGTAATTACACAGAAGTGCAATGTTTTAAACATAAAAGCCACACTTCATTTCCGTGTGAGCGCTTCAACACAGACTGTCCCCACACTGTTGTTCGTGTCTACAGAGTGTACAGGGAATCGTGTGGAAAAGACCTTCACGTCAAACTGAAAGATCTATTCACCACTGTTAACACCAGTGGTATCTGCAGGTGTACAGCAGTATGCACTGTGTGTACCATGACCTGTCCCCCGACCCCGCCCAATCCCTGCTGCATCCACAGAGCTGCACAGAGCCATAGTAGGCTGTGTGTTTTTACAAACGCAAGTGGAGCTACAGCTGACTGCTGCTCTTTAAGTCAAAAGTGATTTGTTTGCTTACAGCCAGAAGACAGTAAATCTGTTGAGGTTTGTCCTGACTTTGGTTATGCTGAGGGGACCTACGTGATGCGCTTTGGATGTGCCGCGTTATTTCCCCACTGTGCCCGAGAGCGCACGGGACATGGTAGTGCCACGTCAGTTTGTTCTTTTACTAAAATGCAGCTAATGGAAGCTCGAGCTAACGCGCTGAGGCTCACAGAGCCTGGAGCCGTGAAACGCCATTACGCAGAGAAGACTGGGCGCTCCACAGCAGTCACTAAAAAGAAGCAAAAGCAAAAGGAGAGACATAGGCTGAAAGGTTACTGCTGCTGTGTGTTCCCTTTCCTAGTCTAGACCTTGTTTATACAGATCACTAGCTGCATGAGTCTGTGTTCTTGCTTCAGACTGGTGGCCACACAGTCGGTCTATGACAGAGCGAGTCTACAAAAGCGCAGTAATTATGTGTAGCAGCTGATTTCTCGAACAGCTGAGCAATCAACCAAACATACACTGACACATTACACTGAAGTGAAACGCTATAATGTATAATAATGTTAACAAATATGTTAAAATATAATTTAAAACTGAGCAGTTGCTTAGTATTTTGTGATGTGTGTGTGTCTAAGCATTGTGTTGTGTGTATGTTCCGGGATCAGTGTTGGCCTTGTGGACTCCGGTGTCAAAGCGCAATTTTTGTTCTGGCATCGTTTGATTTACAAATTAACCCCTGCTTGTACAGATATAACATGTATGAGACATAAAAGCCTCATATTTTATGATCCTCGGTCAGTTTACATGAGAGCGGAGCGGATCTGAGTGGCCCCGAGAGGCTCCCCGCTGTGAGGCTTTTTTCGCTATACATCAACGATTTACCAGACGTTTGTTCTGAACTAAATGTGTTGATGTATGCCGACGATGCTGTTTTGTTTACCCAGGGTAAGGAGGTCAGGGCTGTTGCTGCCAAGCTGACAACTGGACTCAACAAGATGCATGAGTGGCTTAAACAAAGCTGTCTCAAGCTCAATTCAAAAAAGAAAAAACTAATTGTGAATCAACCAAGATCTCTTGTGTTTCTGGATGGGGAGGAATTGGAGTTGGTAACTCAGTTCAGATATCTTGGAGTTATCTTAGACTCCAACCTCACATTCAAAAAACACCTTAAAAAAGTTTCAAATATTATTAAATTTAACATACAGAACTTTCAAACTGATTCGGCCATTCATTACAACTGAGGTAGCAAAGTCCTATCTCCACAGCATGAATTTTTCTCATATTGATTATTGCTTTACAGTGTGGTCGTTTGCTGGTATCACTGTTCTCAAGCCAATAGAGACTGTGAAGTCCAGTTCAGAAAGTGCACCTTTGCCCAGAACGTGCTCTCTGTCAAGGGCTGCACAAGTTGGAACTCTTTGCTTATTGCAGTCAGAGACAGCAGCACCTTTGTTTTATTTAAGAAGCAACTAAAAGAATGGTTACTTAGTAATCAACAATGTGACCATTAGAAATATGTTTAATGCTTCTGTACTGGTTTGAGTGAGTATGTGTTGTTGATGTGTAAGCTGCTGTAGTGTGGGAGTAAGTAAGTGAGTGTGTGCGAATGTGTATGTAAGTGGTAATAGTGAGTGAGATCAGTCATAGGCATTTTAACTGAAAGCACTTTAGTATTAGATTTACCTCGTGTACTTTTAAGTGACTGTAAGCTGTTGTATCGTGCTATCTGCTTGTTGTGTGAGTAGTAAAATTACTGTCACCTTTGGGGGGGGGGGGTTAAAATGCTAATTTTATATCAAATTGTAATCAAAAATGTCAGGAATGTTAGGAATGTTTACACAGGTGTTGAAAAGAATGTTAGGAATGTTTATTTCTTTATTGTTTACACAGGTGCTTGACCTTTTGAACCCTTCACCCTCCCCCTTATTTTATGATGTTTACACAGCTGTTGAAAAGAATGTTAGGAATGTTATCTTTTAATTATGTTCCCACTACCTTTGACCTTTGAACCCTTCACCCTCCCCCTTATTTTATGATGTTTACACAGCTGTTGAAAAGAATGTTAGGAATGTTATCTTTTAATTATGTTTACACAGCTGTTTGACCTTTTGAACCCTTTCATATCCCCCTCCCCCCTTATTTTATGATGTTTACACAGGTGCTTGACCTTAATGACCCCTTTCATTTCCCCCTCCCCCCTTATTTTATGATGGATAAATTAATGTAAACACTTAAATATAGAGAAGGACTAATGTAAAATAAAATAAAGAAAGGAAAAAACTAATTATTTCGTTTGTATCAGTTTAAAATCTAAACAGAGTAGTTAGTAGTGTAGTATGCCATAGTTTGTAAAGGTGTACCAAGGTAAACAGGTATATAGCACTAGATTTAAAGAAAAAGCTGACCAATGTTGTAACAAAACAATAAATTAGTTTGTAAGGCACTGGGTACATCAATGTAAAGAGATGTAGACCTAATTTTTTAAAAATAAAGAAAGATAATATAGAGGGAAAACATATTATTTTGGTGGTGGCTCATTTGTTTTTTCAATCTAGACAAGATTGTTAGTGTTATTAGCTATAGTGGTATAAAGTACGTTAGTCTGAAAAGTGGATCAACGTAAAGAGTAAAAAAAGTGAAAGAAATAAAAAAAAGAGGACAATGTATAAGATGAGGACACAAACTGATCAGATTTTACTGAATAAATGTTAAACTGTTGTTACACTTCAAAGGGTTTATGATACAGCAGTAGTATTTCTTAGCACTGTACTGATAGTGGTTTGTTGGTGCTGAATGAAAATAAACTGTAAAGTATTATATGAATCATTGAAACAGATAGGTTTACATTTAAAAAGAGGAAAGAAAGGTTATTTTGAGTGTATGTCACTGTTTTTACATTTTACTAGATGAGGACATAAACTGATCTTTTACTGAATAAATGTAATACTGTTGTTACACTTCTCCTGTGATGTTTGTGTAGTGTTGTGATGTTTGTGTAGTGTTGTGATGTTTGTGTAGTGTTGTGATGTTTGTGTAGTGTTGTGCAGGGTTGTGTCTCTTACTGCTGTACTTTAACACATCACTGTGTAGTGAGTGGTCTAACACTGCGTACACAGCAGTAGTATGAAGTACAACTTTTTCACTCATCTACAAAGTTTTAGAAAATGAGACCTAAGCATCTATAAGGTGTATTTTTTCCTCATCAAATGTTAAGTGACTCAGTTCAGCGAGCGTGTGTCCAAGTGGAATTAGAATCATTTTGATAAGATATACACTTAGTCAAGTTCAGTTTACTTGTTTCACTCACACTGCACAATATATCTGTCATAAATGCACATAAACACTTGATGTTAGACAATAACACACTAAATGTGTGTTTATTAACAATTCACCTGTTTTTTCTTATTATTTTTTTAATGTAGGTAGAATAATACAAAGTGTGATCTTCATACCAAAGCACACGGTTTATTCAGATCATAGAACTGTTTAAAACAAGTTGTGACATTTTAGTTTTGTAAAATAAAAATAAAAAATTACACATTTTCCATCTTGTACACTGTAAACTCGAATTAGTAATCATTACTAGAACTGCGCAAGGAAACTCATTGTCTTGTGAGGTTTAGTTTTTACACAAACTAAAACTAAGTAATCCAAGCTGTGTCAGCACAGGTACTTGAGTATGTGTGGTTTGGTTACTTAAGTGCATTAGTTATGATTACTAACGTTAATTAGTGGTCAACATAATCTTTACTAATGATTATTAGTATTCAGAACTAAGTTATTTTGGTTTTATCACTAGATATTGTGAGTATTATCATTGCATCTTATACAGTGTTTTCTGTGTAATGCATTATTTAAAAAAAGACAGATTTTTTTTCATTAATGCAGATTTATTGCAAAAAAAAAAGTGCAAAAGTAAGTTTAGTTTGAATGCACATGTCAGACCTAACAGCAGGCACATGGCTTTAGGCAAGTCTTGTAGCTGTTGACAACTTTGCCCTCAATTCACAATTTTCAGCACCGCTGTGTAGAGATGGGAAAAGGTTGAAGTCCTGGCACCATCAGGGTAAACGAAGCAAGATCCCAAAGTCCAGCTGGTGAAAGAGTCATCAGTGTCCTAAGATGAGATTTAATGTTTAGTAACTATTTTCACACTAAAATATAAACAGATACAGTTGAACATCACTACAGAATTTGACTGCCAATGTTATACAGACACATGTACATGTAAAAACTCATGAGCACACAGTCATACACATTTTTGGAAATAAAAATGTAACTACTAAGACCCAGCCCACTTAGTGTAGACAATGCAAAATGATACTTACAGAATTAGTCTTGGAAAAACTCTGTGGAAGTCCTGTAGGCACAGTCTTGCCTTCATTTCTTATATAAGTTGTACCAAACGGTTGTCCTATGTTGTCTTTGATCTAAAATGTCAGAGATGAGGAAAGTGACATCATTTGCAAAAATACATTTTAAAATTGTGCAAGAGTCTCTTGATGAGACACCCACTTTAAAATATATAGAAAATTCAAATTTTGGCATACCTGATCACAAATAAAGAGTGCAGGCCAGTATCCATAACAAGGCATATAGCAGCTTCAGACTCCACAGCCTCTGTCCTCCTCTGGGTCAGCTCCATCTTTTGCTTGACAACTTTAAGCAATGGTGTTTCTTGGACTTTTCACTTGTGAACTTGCAATCCAGCTTACACAGATCCACTGCCTGCAGGCCATGCTGACCTGTAAAAAAAGCTTTAAGTTTAAAACTTAAAGCTTATGGCTTTATTACTCAGCACAAAAACACTAACACAAATAGGTTAAAACTGGTGGCAGCACTGCTCTAAGAGCTGTAGAACTGATACTGTTACAGCTAAGGTGACAATCACAATAGTTTAAAAATTCAAAAAATGTCCATCTATTTTAAAGAGAGAAAAAAAAAATCTTCACACCGGCTAAGCTGAGCTGTTTGAACCTCCACAAAAATGGAGGGAAGCTGTATTATAAAGAACACGTGGCACAAATAAACAAGCTAACTGTGCTAATATTAAAATAAGGGCATGGTGCTAAAGAACAGTTTCTGTGCTAAAAGACCAAGCAGTCCCATTATACATGTTGAATCCCTAAAACCACACTGTAACCTGTTTAGGCCAATGTTAGCCGTCAGACTAGTGCTAATCCTACATGCTAAACACTGCTACGCAGCGCTAATGAAGGCATGGGCTGTAACAATAGGATTGTTGGTTACATATTGTGTTCCAGGAGGGACTGTTTTAAGTGTAGCACCTACCAAGAGCATGGCGGGCTATGGCACTTGTAATGCAGTTATGCACATGTGTTTAATAAAGTTCAAAGTAAGCAATTATACTGCTTTAACCGTCCATTCTGTATGGTTTGAGAAACGGAACAGAATGAAACATGGTGGCAGCGGTAGCAGATGAAAACCGGCTCCGACTGATAGTGCCGCTAGCTTGTTAGTGTTAGCCTAGCCCGGGAGTTTGTGAGCAACTGGCCGATGTCAACGGAGACCAAGAGCGAGTAGAGGCGAACGGCGGACGTCGCGATGGATGGTCTAAGGCTGCCGCCTATACTTGGTTTGGATTCAGCCAACATAGCGAAAACTTGGAAAAGTTGGAAGGAGGAGTTTCGTTATATACAGACCTCACTATGCCTGACTGCAGAGGAAACAACGAAAGTTAAGTTGTTTGTCTACCTCCTTGGATAGAGAGGGAGGGAACTTTTGGACACACTGACGAGCGGTAGGACATCTGCGAGGAGGACAGTGAGTTCTATGATGGCGTTGTTCGATGAGCACTGCAACCCGAAACTGAACGAGACTGTTGAGAGATATACATTTTTTGTGAGAAACCAAGGACTAGACGAAAATATTGACAGATATGTTACTGATTTGAGAGTATTGGCCAGCACATGCAATTTCGGGGATATTAAGGACTCATTAATAAGGGACCGTATTGTGTGCGGTACATGTAGCTCTGCAATGAGAGAAAGACTGTTAAGGGAAGAAAACCTAACGCTAGATAAATGTATGCAAATATGCAGAGCAACAGAACTGTCCAAAGAGAACAACAAAACAATACAAGGGAAAACAGTGGAGGAAATACATGCAATGAGAAAGAGTCCTAAGAGAGACGAAATGGATGAGGTTTGCTGTAACTTCTGTGGCAATACACATGAGAGAAACAAACGCAAATGCCCTGCCTTCGGAAAGAAGTGTAAGAAATGTGGAAAAGAAAACCACTTTGCTGCTAAATGCAAGTCCAAATTTGAGAAAACCAAGAAAGGCAGACCAGTACACATGGTCTCGGAGTCAAGCGATTCATATGAGGACATCATGACAATAACGGAAGTAAGGAGCCGCCAAGAGACAATAAATCAGGTGAAAGAAGCACACAGTAAAAGTCAACAGCTCTATGCCGGTATGTTGTTGGACAAAAAGCTTGTTAACTTCCAGATAGACTGTGGCGCTACTTGCAATGTTATCCCATTACAACTGTTAAATACAAACACACAAGTGGATAAGACAGAGAAAGTACTCGTCATGTACAACAAGAGCAGATTATGCCCACTTGGGAAATGCAAAGTCAAACTCAGAAATCCGAGAAATGATAAACTGTACAGACTGGAATTCCAAGTTGTGGACCAGGATGATAGAATCCCATTACTGGGCAGAAAAGCCAGTGAGGCAATGAAGCTGATCAAGGTGCAGTATGAGAATATCCTGGCGATTGACAGCATAGTGAAAAGGCCAGGTCCAGGGAAAACAAAAGACGATACTGAGGACCTTACCAATATGGACATAATAAAGACTGAGTTTGAGGATGTTTTCTCTGGGGTTGGCTGCTTAGAAGGAGAGTACAACATTGAAATAGACAAAAATGTATCACCAGTGAAACTGCCAAAACGTAGAGTGCCGGTGGCTATGGTGATGCCACTTAAGGAAGAACTAAAGAATCTCGTGAGCAAAGGAATTATTGCACCTGTAGAGCGCAGCACAGACTGGATAAGCAGTATGGTGTCAGTGACAAAACCAAATGGAAAACCGAGGATCTGCATAGACCCCAAACCACTGAACAGAGCACTAAAAAGGAGCCATTTTCCTCTTCCCACCATTGACGACATACTGCCTGAGCTCTCGAAAGCCAAGGTATTCACTGTTTGTGATGTGAAGCATGGATTCTGGCATGTCAGGCTAGACGAAGAGTCAAGTTACCTCACTACGTTTGCTACCCCATTTGGGCGGTACCGTTGGCTCAGAATGCCAATGGGTATAAGCCCAGCTCCAGAAGTTTTCCAAAGGAAACTCATGCAAGCTCTGGAGGGCTTACCAGGGGTGTACATCATTGCAGATGATATACTGATTACAGGTGAGGGAGACACACAGGGAGAGGCGAACAAGAACCACAATGAAAACTTAAAATGCTTCCTTATGAGATGCCGGCAGAAAGACATTAAACTAAATGCAGACAAGTTTAAACTACAGAGAGAATCTGTTCCCTACATGGGACACTTATTGACAGCAGAAGGCCTCCAGATTGACCCGGAGAAAGTGCGGGCAGTGAAGGAGTTGCCAAGGCCTACCGATGTTAAGGGTGTACAGAGACTTGTAGGTATGCTGAACTACCTGTCGAAGTTTTGTGATCATCTTTCAGACGACTGTGAAGTTTTGAGACAGCTTACACACAAGGACAACATGTGGGAATGGACTGAGGTGCATGAGACAGCTTTTAAAAGACTGAAAGATAAGATAACAAATGCACCACTGCTCAAGTATTATGACCAAAATGAGGAACTGACGCTGCAATGTGACGCCTCAGAGACAGGACTAGGAGCGGCCCTGACACAGAAAGGTAAACCTGTTGCATTTGGAAGCCGAGCGCTGACTCCCACAGAAAGGGGTTACGCCCAGATAGAAAAGGAATGTCTAGCCATAGTTTTCGGGATGGAAAAGTTTCATCAGTATACTTATGGTAGAAAAGTAACAGTGCAGAGTGACCATAAGCCACTTGAAAATATTGTGAGAAAGCTGCTACTTAGCGCACCTAAGAGGCTGCAGAGAATGTTGCTTAGGCTACAGAAATATGACATTCACGTGATTTATGTGCCTGGCCGAGATATGCTTCTAGCAGACACTCTGAGCAGAGCTTACTTACCCGACAGCAATCAGGGAGCTGCAGAGTCAGAGCTAGAGACTGTTAACATGGTTAACTATTTGCCCATCTCTGCAGAGAGACTATCCTCCATCCGTGATGCAACAAGTGAGGACACAAAGTTGCAGAAAGTGATACAGATGATTCTCACAGGATGGCCTCTAAACAAAAGAGACATTGCACAAGACATAAAACACTATTATGCTTTTCAAGATGAGCTGAGTTTTCAGGAGGGTATTGTGTTCAGGGGAGAGAGAGCGGTAGTTCCTGACAAACTCAGAGCCGACCTTATTCGCCGTATACACTCATCACATCTTGGAATAAGAAGGTTGCCTTAGACGAGCACGCAAGTGTGTATACTGGCAAGGGACGAATGAGCAGATTAAGACTTTTGTTTCCAAATGTGACATATGCAGGTCGGTGGACCCTAAACAACAAAAAGAGACGTTGCATCCCCATGACATTTCATACCGGCCCTGGGCCAAGGTTGGAACTGATTTGTTTTCTTGGCATAATAAGGACTATCTGATGACTGTGGACTATTATTTAAAATTTTGGGAGATTGATTATCTCCCCGACGCCAAGAGTACCACTGTGATTCACAAACTGAAAGCACACTTCGCTCATCAAGGGATTCCAGATGTTCTCATCTCCGATAACGGACCGCAGTACTCGTCACATGAGTTTAAAATGTTCAGCCAAAGGTGGGAATTTGAACACAGGACATCGTCACCTGGATACCCACAAAGCAATGGTAAGGCTGAGTCGGCTGTCAAAACAGCAAAACGCCTCATGCAGAAAGCCGCAGCAGCAGGACAGGATCCGTACTTGGCTATACTGGACCATCGTAAAACTCCAAGCCAAGGTCTCACTACAAGTCCAGCACAGAGGATTCTGAGTAGGAGGACTCGGACGCTTCTTCCTACTAAAGAGACACTGTTGGAGCCTACAGTGTCAAACAACAAACAGGGACTGATTCACAACAGACAGAGGCAGGAGAGATACTATAATCGCACAGCAAAGGACTTGGATTGTTTCAAAGTTGGAGACAGTGTGAGAGTCCAACCATTTGAGCCTTACAAGACCTGGAAAGTGACTAAGGTAATTAGACCAGTGAGCCCTAGATCATATGAGGTGGAGCTGGAGTCTGGTAGTGTCCTGAGAAGGAACCGTCGCCATCTCAGGCACAGCCATTGCCCACCTACATTGTCAGCACAGACAGGGTCTTCAACAGACACTCAAACGGTAGGAGTTGCTGAGCCTGGTCATGGAGAGGGCCAGGCCGCTGTTACTACAAGGTCTGGTCGTCTAGTTAGGAGACCTGCCTATCTGAGGGACTTTACTGTGTGAAATTGTTTTATTATGTGTTTGTTTGTTAGACCTGTTTGGTTGTGGTATGCTGTTGCAGAGAGAGAAAAAAAAAAAAAAAAAAAGAAAAGAGAGGGAAAAGGTAATATGAGTTACTGATGCAGTTTATTTTCCAATAACTATGCATGTATTATCAAGAATAACAGTACGAACTATGCACTTGAAGCGAAAACCTGGAGAGGATTAGAATTTTACTATTAACTGGTTGATATACTTAAATGTGTTTACGAGAATAGTTGAGGTGTACATTTTGATGCACTGAGAAAATGTGTATATGTTGTAAATGTTCAATTTAAATTTGAAAAAAAAAAAAAGAGAGAAAGGATGTAACAATAGGATTGTTGGTTACATATTGTGTTCCAGGAGGGACTGTTTTAAGTGTAGCACCTACCGAGAGCGTGGCGGGCTATGGCACTTGTAATGCAGTTATGCACATGTGTTTAATAAAGTTCAAAATAAGCAATTATACTGCTTTACCCGTCCATTCTGTATGGTTTGAGAAACGGAACAGAATGAAACATGGGCTGCTAACTGGAATTTTCTAATGAAAATATGACTATTTTTGATGTTTCCACAGTTCTAACAGACATGCCAAACCATGAAAATATCTCTCAAAATAATTAGTTTGTTTTAAACAGTCCAGGATTAATTTAGGACTCACTATTGCAGTAACTCCACTGTCACATGTTCAAAATTACTCTTTAACACACATGTTAAGTGTACAGTTTTACAGTTTTATGCACTTACCGCAGGTTTTGAAGCTGTAATCCACCAAAACCTCATCCATTTTGTGTTTCTGCTGCCGATACTGACACAGACCCAGCTATCAGAACTTTCCAGAACTTGTGCTGAGGTCACAGCCCAAACCCCTCCCATCTCCTGTAAAAACTGAGAATTTTAAGTTTACTCTGCAGAG
This sequence comes from Bostrychus sinensis, assembly GCA_020698575.1. Taxonomy (NCBI): domain Eukaryota; kingdom Metazoa; phylum Chordata; class Actinopteri; order Gobiiformes; family Eleotridae; genus Bostrychus; species Bostrychus sinensis. The sequence goes on from CM036257.1 coordinate 832,947, forward strand.
AGCCATTAGTGCACTCACTACTTAAGTTAAGTAGTGTTAACACCTGGTCAGGTTAAGTAATGACTCAGGCCTTTGCAAAAACAAAACAATATTAGTAATAACAGCTAAACATGTTAAAAAACAGAAAAGCTGGGTTTACAGTGTAATAACATTATTCCATAAATGGTTTTACTCCTTTTCTGAAATATTCATCTCTATAGTGCAATGTTTTGTAATTAATCTACTGTCTCTATGTTAGCCTACCATCAGTCACAACCAATAGGAACTTCATATCAAAACTCTTAAAATATCTCTTGTCTTTTAGTTGCTTTGTCTATTAAGAGACAAATTGTTAATATCAAGCCAGGTTTAGCAGCTTTATGTTCCCTTTCTATCATCTGCCAACATTATAAATCTCAATCAAAGCAAAAAGGTTACAAACATCATTAATGGAAATAATAAAAGATTTTTGGCGCAGTCACAGAACCTTGTGGTATTCCACAGACTATAGTCGTAAATCCTAATAATGTAATGTCTAACTGAACAGTTCATCTGATACCAAACTTTTTCACAATTTCCATTGTAACTGGCTATGTTGACAGTATGAAAAGCTTTTTTTTTTAAAGTTACACTGTGTAAGATTCCCGGTCTTGTGCCTCTAGAGGCCACAGGTGCCACTGCACCATCGCAAAATGTAAACACTAGGGCCCCTCCTCCTTCTGAAACTGTGCGAGCGTGCGTCTATTTCCATCATTGTTTCAACTTTAGTTGACCTGCTGCTACCTTTGGAAGTTTGGACTGGATCTTCTATAGAGTAAAGCAGTAAAAACAACTAATAACTGTATGAAAAAGCACGTTCTAAAGAAAAAATAAATAGGCTAATTTACCTGCCCAACAGTAAAGAAGCAAAAACGTGATCTGATTTGCAGCCTTCTCTGTCTCTCATCTGACGCCAGCGAGCAAAAGTCTGTCCGATGTTGACTCTTGTCTGTGATCTGGTGCGGTCCCTTTCACATTTTCTTTTTCTTGCCTCGTCCGACATTGTCTTCATCTTCTTGTGTCCTTCGGCCCTGACGAACTGGCAAAAATAACAACGCTAAAAGTAGCTTCATGGTTATACTGCACCTCAGGTATAAGAGCAGAAGGGAATGCCATAAAGCAAGTCGTTCCCTGTCACGTGACTTTTCCTGAACAGCGGAGCGCTCCCGGCCAAGTTTCTCAGTACAGAAGCTCCGCTCGGAGCAACAGATCGCGCCTCAGGCCTTATAATCGCTCAAAAAATCACAAAAACAAGTCAGTATGCCCCACATATTTAGGAGAAAAGTTACACAGTGTAACTTTAAATTCAAATGAATGTATATACCTATTGAATATTTGTCATTATCTAGAGCAGAGATAACCTCCACTAACGAGGGCATTAATGCATTATGTAGTGGTTCAGTTTCCCCTAAATTTACATTGTTGTTCACAAAGCTTTTTGTGTGTTTCTTTTTTCCAAACAAAAATATGAATATAACAAAAAGATATATGGCGCTTGTCACCATTTTTGAATACTTGAGTGACATTAGCTGTCTCCGTGTCATCTGAAAAGACTCTATGTTGGAAAGATTGTGTACATATTGTACATTTTAATGCTCTGTTATCATATATTACAGTAACCCCCACAGTACTATGGATTTCATATTTTAATTTACTGTAATTCATGTTTTCTTTATCATCATCTGGAATTATGTAAACAAATTGGCATTTTGAGTTAAAGCAATGAAAAGTAATTCACCTTTGCTATCTACGATGATGACAGGCTTTAATGATAGAAAACAACAACAAAGTTTTTTACTTCATGTTTAAAATTTTCAAATGTGACCCAGTGACCTAAGAGGTAGAGTGTGATATTTTTTTTTAGCAGGGCCTGAGGGGTAACTTGGGAAATCGCTATTTGGATCTATATGTGTCTGTTTCTGTTAATCTGTTTGATTAACTGGGTGCCATTGGCCTATACACTCTATTTGATATCATTTGTCTGATCAACTGATCACACCGGCACAGTTTTTCACATATGTGCTCCAACACGTGTGTTTGTGAACAAACTTTGTTTGGTGATAGATTCAAAGACAATACCTGTAGCTGTTCAGTCGCTGAAAAGCAGTGTGCCTCTCCAAGATGGCTGCTACTACATCACCTTGCTCAGTGTCTTTTTATAACCCATCCAAAAAATCACCAGAACCTAATGCCACTCATATGGAGTGTAACATTGTTGTTGGTGCAGTATATGTTACATCACATCTGAGGTTTGGGGTATTGCTCTAAGATCGGGGGCTGGTAAAGACATTTTATGAACCCCTAAAGTACTCAGGCCATTTGATATACTACATCTTAGACTACTTCAGAGCAGAAAATTACCTGAATTCAATTCATATTTAGTTGTATAGCCCAATATCACAACAAAAGTCACCTCAAAGGGCTTCACAAACAGTTGATCAAACATAAACACACAATCAGACTTAACACACAATCAGCACAAACAATAACTACACTAAATTAAACAGACCCAGGACACTCCTGTCCTTAGACCCTCCTTCTTGGTAAGGAAAAACTCCTAAAAACCCAGCTACGGGAAAAAAGAAGAAACCTTATGGAGCCCATATTGAAGGAGAGATCCTCTCCCAGGACGGACAGGCACTGCATCTAGGACTGTTAGTCCCTTAGTTCATCTGTAGGATCATAGATCAGCTCTGTAAGGATTCATCCAGACGAGAGTGGGTGAGGTAGGTTGAGGAAGTCCATAGGATGCAGCAGGTGGGCCTCATCCAGACAGGTGAGTGGGGCGAGATAGGTCCGGGAAATCCAGGATGCAGCAGGGCCTCATCCAGACAGGTGAGTGGGTAGAGGTAGATCTGGGAAATCCTTAGAGGTGAGGTTGAGGGCCCACAGGTCGGGACAGGAGCACAGTCAGAAGAACTTCAAAGACTTGAACAACAACTCCAGGATTTCTTAAGAACCAAAACTATTATTCTGTGTATTTGTAACATCTTGCCAAGTAATGACCAACACCATGCCAACAGTTCTGTTGAGTTTACTAAAACCAAAATCACTCGCTTGACGGGCATTGAAATATGTAAATAAACATCTAACAAAGAAAAACTGCTGAAATAGCATAATATGGACACCTTTTTCTTACAACAAAACAAATATATTATATATAAATATTATTATTTTCCAAAGTGTATAGTATCAGACCTTGTTACTTTAAAAGATGAGGTTTCTTAACCTTTAAGTCATTTTAGACAAGTCTGGTGTTACTGTTTTTTAGTGCGTGCATTATAATTATAACATTTCATGTAAATTGATTAATATGACTAATTTGTGGTGTGTGTTAAAAACACCAACAGACATTCTTTTAAACAGGGTCTAATTACAACAAGCAAAAGTACTTTAAAACAGTAGAGTAATAACTGTATGGTTTTTGATTTTAATTCAGGATGATGTGAATGAGCGCTTGACTTTACAGATACATAGTGAGAAAAAGCCAAGTATATTTTTATATTCGCATTTATAGAACATCTATATGATATCTTTGAACATTTTATAAATTGTATACTGTAAATACTGGCAATAAAACCAAGCAGTAAGGAATCAGTCTTTGCATGTAAAGCTTTGCAATATTGTCTTAAATAAAATGTGTCTTAAAATGTCTTATTAAGATCTGTAATTGACAGACCCAGCAGGATAACTCAATAATGTGCGACACTTAGAAAAAAGTATTTTCACAAACATCCACTACAAGGAAAAAAGTGGTTTACTGTTAAATCATATTATTGACCACTTTCCTGTTTTTCTGGAAAAAGGTATTTGTATTAGCCTGCATGTAAACTGATAAGACTTGGGACACTTGAAAGAATTGGAGTTTCAAGACAAAAAGAAAATTCTGTTTGCTATGTAGTTTATCTAAGTGGCATTTGTACCCAAATAGTTAGAACTTTATAACCAACACTAATGTCCTGGCGGTAAATATGTATGTAATTGTGAAAAAGTTTGGTATCAGATGAACTGTTCAGTTAGACATTACATTATTAGGATTTAAGGCTATAGTCTGTGGAATACCACAAGGTTCTGTGATTGCTCCAAAAATCTTTTATTATTTCCATTAATGATGTTTGTAACCTTTTTGCTTTGATTGAGATTTATAATGTTGGCAGATGATAGAAAGGGAACATAAAGCTGCTAAACCTGGCTTGATATTAACAATTTGCCTCTTAATAGACAAAGCAACTAAAAGAGAAGAGATATTTTAAGAGTTTTGATATGAAGTTCCTATTGGTTGTGACTGATGGTAGGCTAACATAGAGACAGTAGATTAATTACATAATAATTAATAATTAATAATAATTAATAATTAGATTCATTTTTACTCTTTACGTTGATCCACTTTTCAGACTAACGTACTTTATACCACTATAGCTAATAACACTAACAATCTTGTCTAGATTGAAAAAACAAATGAGCCACCACCAAAATGATATGTTTTCCCTCTATATTATCTTTCTTTATTTTTAAAAAATTAGGTCTACATCTCTTTACATTGATGTACCCAGTGCCTTACAAACTAATTTATTGTTTTGTTACAACATTGGTCAGCTTTTTCTTTAAATCTAGTGCTATATACCTGTTTACCTTGGTACACCTTTACAAACTATGGCATACTACACTACTAACTACTCTGTTTAGATTTTAAACTGATACAAACGAAATAATTAGTTTTTTCCCTTCTTTATTTTATTTTACATTAGTCCTTCTCTATATTTAAGTGTTTACATTAATTTATCCATCATAAAATAAGGGGGGAGGGGGAAATGAAAGGGGTCATTAAGGTCAAGCACCTGTGTAAACAATAAAGAAATAAACATTCCTAACATTCTTTTCAAACCCCCCCCCCCCATCTCAATATTTTAAGTCTGTTATTGCATGTTCTGTTGTCTGTGTCGTACCCTGTTTAATCCCTCTCCCATGGGACTGCAGATGGAAATTAGCCTTGAGCTAAATCCGGTGTATTTATGGCACTAGCCGTTCATTAATACACGCTGTCCCATTCAAATAAAGAAATAAACTAAACTAAACTAAACTAAACCAAAACACCTCTTCCAGCGTTTTCAATAGATTGCGAATTCAGAAAACAGAAACACCGTCTTTGTGTAAACAAAAGACCTTTGCGGATTTAGCTTGAGTGTGTCAGGTGCACTATGACCCTTGTTTTGCGTACCATGCAATCAGTTATGATTCCATTTTTATTTATTTATTTTTTGCCTTTTTTGGTATTTGTAGACAGAAAAACAGAAAAATCCTTTTTGGGATGCAGGGATGTTTCGCTGCAATCCCTCCAGTGTCTAATGGTAAAACTGGCAACAGGGAAACCATCCAGATCTTGTTATCTATCCATATATATGCCCCCTAGTGGCAACCGTTAGGTGTGTGTCCAACACAGTAACTGCCTCTCCTGTGTACCTCCACAGTGGTCTTATCTTCAGTGAATCCTTCTCCTGGCTCTGCACTATTTAACGTTTCAAAAAGAATCGTCTACTAATGACATTGCAAATGCTCAATTGAAATAATGCATAACATTTGCAAAGTAACTGAGATGATTACATAAATAATATAAAGCTGGACTGTACATATGAAAAGCATTTATTTCTTATACATTGGCCTTGGCATAGTGCCCAAAAAGCAGTATGGATACAAGGAGGAGAAAACAGGAGACAAGCCAAGCGAGAGGTCACACAGGGGTCAACCAGATTCTTGAGTTTTGAATAGAAATGTAGGGGGAGCCTTTGAGAAAAAAAAAAACTTACCAAAACTGCTAAGAAATTAGCAAAATTGCATGGTTTTGTTTTATATCTTAACTTAATTCAGCATTTTATGCTTGAAAATAGTTGTAGATGGATTGTGGTTGTTTTTTTATTTTTTATTTTGTGCAAGCAACACCAACCCAGTGAAGTGTGCTTAGTTTGCGTGGTAAATAAGAGTTTATGCACACATTACAAAACAAGTTCTGCTGTCCGGACGACTAAATCCGAATGCACAACACTGGCAGCTTCTGAACAGATCTTCTTTTGAGCAATCTCTCTCTGGGCGCCACCAGAATGCATGCCAGTACGGGCCGGGGCTTCGAGTTCCATTAGCAGGCCGAGCACAGCTCCTCAGTCATGCCTCTGTGTTTAGAACCACTAATGATTATCCCTGTGCCAAGTTCCTGTCATCCACCACTGGTCTTACCTCATTGTTCCTAAAGAAACTCTGAGGACAGGGATGTTGTATAAAGAAAGTTAGTCTCTTACAAAAACTGCTAACTTACAAATACTTATTACACAACTAGCACCGCTTGTATGTTTCTATATACATTATATTTCCAAAAGTATTTGCTCACCTGCCTTTACATGCATATGAACTTAATTCTTAATCCATAGGGTTTAGTATGACGTTGGCCCACCCTTCACATCTATAACAACCTTCTGGGAAGGCTTTCCCCAAGGTTTGGGAGTGTTTATGGGAATTTTTGACAATTCTTCCAGAAGCACATTTGTGAGGTCAGACACTGATGTTGGACGAGAAGGCCTGGCTCGCAGTCTTTGCTCTAATTCATCCCAGAGGTGTTCTGTCAGGTTGAGGTCAGGACTCTGTGCAGCCCAGTCAAGTTCTTCTACACCAAACTCACTCATCCATGTCGTTATGGACCTTGCTTTATGCACTGGTGCAGTCATGTTGGAACAGGAAGTGGCCATCCCCAAGGTTTTCCACAAAGCTGCAGCCTAGGTGCTTGATTTTATACACCTGTGGCTATGGAAGTGATTGGAACACTTGAATTCAGTTGTTTGGGTGGGTGAGCAAATACTTTTGGCAATATAGTGTAGATGAGATCTATAAGATTGAGAGCTGTGGTCCAACACTTTGTACTCTGTACTCTATATGTGTTGTTTTGACCAGGCAAGGTTTCTATGTGAGGATTCTGAAAAAAAAAGTTCACTCCAGGTCTGTTCTTTAGAAGTATGTGAAGTGCTTTTGTCTCTGCTCCTTTTTTAAATACTGATGAACATATCAACATGTAAGTATGCTAGAATTAGCCAGAAGGATACGTTACTTATGTAGTCTCTAGCAGGTTGGGAAAAAACAAACAACATAAGAAAATCAAAATGCCATCATGCATGGATAATCCACAGCATGATTAGGAACACAATAAGGATGCACAGGAAAACATACAACATTAAATATGGCACATACTGGCAAAAAAATAAAAAATCACAGATCTAGGTCCTCTTAAGGTGGGTTTTAAATGTATTGAATGTAGTACTTTTTTTTAGCAGCTGGAATCTCGCTATCCTTGACTGGGTTGGGGTATGAGGTATTGTACAGAGATTCTATTGGTTTTAGGTTTGTCAGGTCTTGCCAGTGACCAACTGGTGACACAATTCTATATGAGAAAAACATAATGGAGTGTAGAAACATTCTAGCTGCTTTTTCTGGCAATGACGGTTTGATTTGTACGGTGGCCCTGAGGTGCAACATCAATCTTTATTTTTGTCCACTAGAAAAATAAAAGCAAAGGAAGATTTTAAATGTGTTGACTAAAAAAATAAACTCATCTCTAAAAATTAAAAAGAGTCCATTAAAATAAAGCCATGTCTCAATTTTTTTTATCTTGTTTAAATAAAACTCACTCATCAAAATGAAATAAACTTGTCTAAAAATAAAAAAGCTCTCCTCAAAATAAGAAAGCATGACACAAAATAAAAAAATATTCATTAGCCACATTAGCAGAACCCTTTTAAAAACTAAAGCATGGTTTTCTTTTTGTGGCAGCCTTAATTTAAAAGGGGGGAACATTTTGGGGAAACAGCACCCTCTTTTAATTTCTGTTTGTTTTTATTTTTAGATAAAACCTTATTTAAATTGTTTTATTTTTTAAATAGAACAATGTTTTTTTTTTTTTTTGTGACAAGCTTTTTTATTTTGAAGAGATATTTTTATTTTTAGAAAAGTTTATTTTATTTTGATGAGTGAGTTTTTTTTTTTAAACAAGCTTTTTAAAAATTTACACATGGCTTTATTTTAAGTGACTTGATAATTTTCAGAGAGCCTATGCAAGGGCCTGGCCGGCCGCAGGGTGCACGGGGTGAGAGGCCACAATATTTTATGGGACGGAGTACTAACCACGCTCCATGTAACACACACACAAGACACATGAAAATATAAGGTACACAAAAGCATGCATGCAAAGGAGTGAGGGGCGTGCCAAATACCACAACACACGAAGAGTGATGGGCCGAAGTGAGAAACTCTATCACCAACCCTCCACCTCACGGGCGACCACGCTCGAACCAAACCCTGCAGCAGAAGGAGCAAATGTTAAACCAGGTTCACACAAGAACACACGGACAGGGACCTCACTAACTTAAAGTAAATAACAGAAACTGATATAAAGCACAGACAATTAATGCACAGACAGCCCAAATTAGACTCAAAGAGGGAGTAAATACTAATTAAAAGCTATGGCTAGACCCAAAATAAACACAACCTAGCGAAAATAACAAAAGCAACAAAAAGACCCAAATAAAAACAGCAATGGCCAACGGCATCTATAAGGACAAAACAAATACTGTTAATGGTCAATGAGTAACACTCAAACTTAAGTAGGAAGGCAAAAAAAAAGAAGAAAAAAAAACAAAAAAGAAAAAAACAAACAAGAACCTCATTGTACCTAAAGAAAGAAATTAGCTTGGCCTGGTAAGATGACGCTCCCCAGGTCAGCAGACACATGGACAGGTACATCACACCGGGTCTAGAAAGACAATAGAAAGAGGGTAGAACAGCATACGGAATGGCACACAATACAAAAGACCTACTGGCTTACAGCAGCAACCGTGGGGTAAAATGTGGCTATGAGAGTGGTGCTTAAATACTATCGCAGATGGGATGGGAATGCGGAAGCACAAGGCACAAGACAAATGGGACGTCATACGGTGGCTCGCAGGGTCAAACCACTGCCGGCCACACATGTTTTACATTGATGGGGGAAGCCTGAAGAAACCCTGCCAGGGGAGAACACACAAACTCTAAGCCCCATCTGCCTGGTCCAGGCATTTAACCTGGCATTTTTTTGCTGTGAGGTGACACTGCTAACCACTTTGACACAGTGCCACCAAAAAAAAGCATTGATGAATCCTTCACTAACCCCAGTTACACTAAGTGTAAATGTAAACTCATGTTTAAAGCAGCAATAGTACTCAAGGGATTTGGAAATCAAAGCATTTTGGACACGACTTTGATCTAAAAATATGTTTAGAAGAGATGTCAAGACCTCTCCCTTTGAAGACACCTTCTCCATCTTCATTTGAGATTGTACATAAAAGCCTACGTACTTCAACTCATCAGAACCAAGGCTTGGACTTGAAGAGACTGATTTTAAACTTTGCTGTACAACTTATTCCCAGATATTAAAAATAACAGCTATTCTGGTGTAAACTGCAGTGACTAATTCCATAAAACAAACCAATTAGAGCAGCATTCTCTAATGAATCCCTGATTCACTTTTACTAAGCGCTACATTTATGCATCAGTCTAGTGCTGAGTTATGAGCAGAGACCGCAGATCTTGTTTCAATTTGCATTTTAAATCCGCAGTTGCATTCACACAAATGTTTTGTCACTGAAAGTCCATGTATCATTTGTTCAGTCTACACTGTGTGTTATACAGGGATATGTGAAGGGAGGTAATGTTAGAACTACACTTGGGTTGAAGGCAGCGCTTCATTCAGTTCCTAAACATATTTATGTTACCCTACCAGTCCTCAGGCCTGCTGTTAAAGCAGAACCATTTAACTCTACATGTTTCTTCCCTCTTTTGATTGCATTTTTCAGACAGACTACAGTTCCCCCTAAATCTGGCAGTCCTGTGTGACCCCTTGCTCGGGTTGACTTCCATTTTCTCCTCCTTTCAGCTTTCATTTAATTTAATTTTAATAAATAAATAATAAAAACATTTAATTTTTTGTGTTTTTTACAAAAAAGAGGTGCTATTGCATACATTGGCATAAAAAGAGTTAACATTCTGAAAATAATTAAATATTTGGTGTTTATGATCAGGGCAGAAGTTGATTAAAATATTTATGGGTATCTTCTAGATATAATAGGTATTTTAACTATAAGAAACACTATTACTTTAGAATAAAAAGCTGTAATGCTAAAACTGTGTAACTGTAGTTACACTGTTTGTTTTATCAGGCTAACTCTTAAATGTTAAATGCTCAGATCAGCTTTAGTTTGTTTAAAAACAGTAATATGATTGATTACATTAATAAGTAAACATCACCAAAAATAAAATGTCCTTGAACTTAAAATTTGATTATCTCCAAAAGGCATGATTGAAACTGATTATGTTTGAGTCAGAGAAATGGTGCCAGACTTGCTGTGCGTGTCCTCTCAGCAGAACAGTAGTGTACTGTGATTTTACTATCAGCTGCATGATTCAAAATTCACTTCGAGAATACAACACAGTTTAAAGTATTTGAGAATATTTTGGGAAAATTCCCAACAGCCTAAACATTTCCCCAGAATGCATTGCTATTACAAGCATGTTACTGTTTTTTTTTTGTTTGTTTGTTTGTTTTGTTGTTTTTTTTAAACAATTGGCAAGTTTTTGTTTGTTTTATTAACAGCAATTTCTTACAATTTCTTCTCAAGGAAAGTTTCAACAGATTTTTTTTTATTCTAAAATTGTCTGACTGCACACACTAGATAATTCAGAAAGACACTGCTCCTCCTGTTTTCACAGGGCCGATTCAAAGACATCCTGTACAAATGTGTGTGATAAAATGTGACTTCAGAAGATAAACAAACACAGAGGACTACCTGCAATATCAGCTGATTGTTTTTGGGCATAATCACTGGTTTGCAGAGAAAATCACACAAGGAAACTCAAAAGATGGAGCAAAAATCATAAATATGTTTGATACTATTTGAGACCAGGAGCAGTAAAACAACTGTACTGACTCTACACACATGAACCCTGTGGTGACAAATAATTGGTTGTGAGAAGCCTATAATTGGGCCACGCCCCCTCAAATTCTGGTAGAGGCCAATCAAGTCCTAAATCAGGCTTAAAATCCTGTAGCGTGTTGCCAGCCTTCGTCATCTAATGTAGTTCTTTCCAAGCTGAATGAAAACATGGCCATGGACTTCACTGTGTTGGAAACCTTTCCCATTATTGGTTCCTGAACTTTGGTCTGCCTATTTTGACCTTCTTAATGTACAACCTTATTAGGCTGACAAGTCTTGGAACGGTCTACAGAAAGTTGAACAGGACATGAGAAACACTTGGAGGAGGATTCCAAAGAGAAGCTTTTATTGCAGCTTTAGAACAAAAATTTGTGATCTGATCAACATTAAAGCGTTTTCATTTTATTAATATGATATAATGACCTTTTTTAATTATTTTTTAGGATAGGGTAATCACTATATTGCCATAAACTTAGGGTGCTTTCATATCTGCCACATTTGGTTTGTTTTAGCTGTTGTGAAAACAGTCCAGTGAACTTTGGTGCAGACTAACGAACCGTACCAAGACCACTTCAGAAGACATTAATCGACATAAACCAGGCTTGATTCCAACTTCCTACTGATTTGTGGTCCAAACAGGTAATAGTACTGGCAAAAAAGTACTAATAATTTAATTAAACTGCACTTGTAAATGACAAATCCTACAGGTTGGCTGAGGTTTAGGAGAATAGTATGTCTTCTTCTACAATACCTGCGTGCCCAGTGCACCAGCATGAAGTTCGTCAGCCGCAGGCAAGCTTATTTTCAGACTGTAGTATTTACATGTTGTGAAAATGCAAAGAGCGTAGCAAAATACCAAAATACCAAAAAGTGTAAATTTGGGTGTGGTGTGTACTGAGCTCACAAAATCACTCGGAGAAAGACATATATTTGTATACTATATTAGTAATAATCTTCAGATGAACTAGGTAAAAATAAGTTCTGAATCACCTGTTGGTGTCTTGCATTGCGTCCTTGCTCAGACAGGGCAAGTGAAAATGGGAAAAGAAAGTGTACCACAATCTGGCCATCTGTGTCTTTTTGACGTTTGAGTTTGCCTAGTGCCCATGAAAGCCTCTTTGTTCCAGTGATGTAGTGTCTCATGAGTGCTAAGAGGCTGCGCACTGAGGGCCCCTCTGCTTCATTATGAGCCAGCTTTTGTGCTCTGGACAACTAAATTTATATATATGCATGTCACAACCAATAGGTCAGTAGTCATAAAGAAGAATTACAGAGTGATATTCCTATTTAAAGGATACTTTAAATTAAACCTGGGCAGGATTTTGACTAGATGATGCGTGTACTTTCATGCAGCCCTGGGCCAAGAGAGACCTGATCATAGGCCAGGGCATCACCACGGAGGTAGCACCAAAATGGTCTTGCATAAACACTGCATTTCTTCAGCAGTGAAAGTTCTATCTTAGCAACAGCTTTGTCTGTTGTCTTGGCCAAATTCAAACAGTGCACGTATATAGACACTCTGCCACATTTGCTTTGGCCACTGCCTCAGCACAACTTCTCCAGACATAGGCCTTATTGTGTCTTATTGTGTAAATCTGATGCATGTTTTAAACCAGCTACGAGTGAAGAAAAGTGCTGTTTACCATGTTGAGAGACACCCATAAACATTTGATAGTCAATCACACAAAATGTATGGAAACAAACAGCACTAGACACTGTTAGAAAATCAAGGCCATTTGGGAAATTTGTGATGATGTTGACAGCTGCCTACAGGTTTTGTTGATACAGTACAGTGTTTGTTAGGGGCAGGCGGATTGTTATAACTATAAATAGCATCAATACCACTGTTAGTATTGGTATTGCGTCGATACCAGGGGTGTCCAAACTTTTTCCAAAGAGGGCCAGATTTGAAGATATACAAAAATTTAAGGGCCAACAGTCCCTCCTGATGTTTTCTAAGAACTGAACGCACATTAAGTATAGATTGAATGCACACTGTTTTATAAGTATTTTGTTTTCAAACGCAAAATAATAATAATTCTTTTCTTTGACAACTAAATTTTAAACAACTTCCAACAAAATAACATCTTTGAACATAAAAACTGCAAATGCAGTTATCTATTAACCAACTAATTGGAAGACACAAAACAGAGAGTTGTAGAAAATTTTACAAATGAACAGAAATGTACTGAAACACTGAAAATGCTTGTGGGTTATAAGTAATACATTTTATCATAGAAGCCGAGGGCCATATGAAATCTTGACCCATGCCACAAATGGCCCCTGGGCTGTACTTTGGACATGTCTGCACTTAACAGTGAAAAGCAACAAAAACAAACTTATTTAGTGGTAATGGTCAAAAATGTATTTAGATTTAACATAAGGTATGATGGTACACTGCTAGTACTAACATGAAAGCACTTCCTCTATTTGTACAAAGTATTAGTTTGGGTATCGGCAATACTAGCCTGGTATTTAAAGCCTGTTTTTTGCTTGTTTGTTTGTTTGTTTATTTGTTTTATTTCTTTTTTTCTTTTTTTTAATGCAGTACCACCCACCCCTCGCATTTGCATGTGTTAAGGCATGTCCTGCATTAAATGTGCACTCTTCACTTTTTTGAGGAAAACAAGAGCCACTTGCTGCAGACATTCATACAATTATCATTGTGAATGAAAGTCAAAAGAAAAGCTAATGGAAAATGTTGGTACATAATGAACAATCCAATGTAGGTTCATAAATGACATAAAGAATGTTTTACAACTAGAACTGTACCTCAAAAAGAAATGCATTTTACACTATTCAATTCAAATTTATTTATATAGCATAATGTCACAACAGCAGGGGGCTTTGCACACATTAGCCACACAATTGAGCATAAACACACTATCTAATATAAGGACACAATCAATAAATAGCACAATCAAACAATAACTACAATAACTACATTAAACTTAACAGTCCCAGGACATCCCCTGTCCTTAGACCCGCTTTCTCAATAAGGAAAAACTCCTAAAAAAACAGCCATTGGGAAAAAAGAAGAAACCTTATGGAGAACCACACTGAATGGAAAACTAATAGACTGCAATGGGGTAAACATTCAACCAATCAGCTCTCAGGGGGCAGAATTGTTATACACAGAACCATCACAATTTAACACAGCCTAAATCCCACCCCATATTATATGCTATGATTGGTCAGGTACGTGTGAGGCTCCACACCACCTTCACTTTCCTAAGAACGTCCATGGCTGTGATTGACCAGGCCACCATTTTGCTGTGTCTCCATTTTTTGACTTCTTTAGCTTACCGTTTGTGCCAAGCACCAAAGACCTATCAAACACGAGCATAAAGCAGACAGTTTTTGAAGCAGGACACTCTTTGAGTGAAGCTCAGCTCAGGCCTGTAACTAAGAGAGGAGTGCATCAGTTGCTGAGAGTGAACTGTGTGTGGAAAGAGGAGAGAGTACAGAGACAGTATACTGTAGAAAACTGTGGGTGGCTCTAATCTACAGAGACTTAGTTAATTTGTTTTGCAGTAAACATCTCCATCAAACTGAGCAACAGAGCAACAGACAGATTTAATTAAAAAGTACAGTTGCTTCTGTTGGTTACCTCCCAGGCTGTACTGGGGGGAAACAATAGTCAAACTCTCAAATGGCTTCTCTTGAACTATTCTTGCCCTATTCTAGTCTTATTAAGAATCATACATTTTTATGTTGTTATTGTATTGTGCCTCTGAATAACCAGGCGAACTGAAGCTAACCATACTGACGTTGTTGTTGTGAGTTGTTGCTGACATTAGGATCAGAGGGAGGAGTTTTGGACTGTTCCATGTTAGTGGATGTCCTCACAGTATCAGTCATACCTGTGGAATCTTCAGGGGATTTGTTCGTTTATATTGAAGAGATCTGGTGATTTTGTTACATTCACCTCAGGAAATTGAGGCACTGGCTGGAATTGTCTGATACTGGTGCATGCATTTTTATGTGCAACTCATAAAATAGAGAAGAAAAAAAAAATAAGAGGAAAAGCTGACTGGTCATAGTCTGTGTGGACTTTGCAAGTTCTTTAAGTAGCTAATCTGCCTCCTTCACTACATTTACAAGCACAACTTAGTCAGACTATGTTTTAGATATCTTACTAAACTTCTCTCTTTGTATGAGTTTACACGAATAGAAAACTAATGGGGCAAGGAGCTAGCATTTAATTTATTTTCTGCTTATGCAGGTAACTACAGTGGTGCATTGTTAGATCAAACAATGAGGCCATCAGCTAAACTTAGCGGGGGTATTTATTGTGTTACTAACAGAGGAATCTGTAAGGGTAGAGCAAGTTTAACTGTGCAAGCAGCTGTATCACTGGAATCTGTAACTTGTGTGGACAATGTTTGATATGTTGGTAAAGCCTTTTTGAACGGTAGGAACTGTTTGCAGTTTCTGTAGCTTTTCGAGGAATTTAGTTTCCCCGGTTTATAACTTAGGTATGCTCCAAAATGGAAGACAGGGAACAATTGTTCCTATAACCTTCTTGGCCCCTGTAACATCCGCAAATGCAATAATCCCCACAAACATAACAAAACCGCAAATGTAATAAAAAAAAATATGATTTAAATGTAATAAACCCACAGATATAATAAATTCCCATAAATGTAATTTCCCACTGCAAACATAATAATGACATTTTCTGCAAACGTAATAACTATTACATTTGCAGTTGTTTATTACCTTTGTGGGAAGGTAATGACATGTCTGCAAATGTAATAAATTGCCACAAATGTAATAAGAAAATTATTATTGGTGCAATGGTTCCAAAACATTTTCAGCTGGGCTTGTCTTATATATAATTTATATATTTTCTTAGAATGCATTTATTTCTTTATTTTGTAGGCCTAGATGATCCTATGTTATAGCGCCTAAAAAGACCGCAGCAGATTTGCAGCTTGACCAGAGCCAGATCTAACCTTCCTGAGGCTCTAGGGCTCTATCAGCTGTGTTGCATGCACTGTAAAACATGACAAGTTAAGTTAACTCAAATAAATTGGGGAAACCAAGTGCACCAATTGATTTAAGTTTATTAACTTAATTTATTTAATTTCATAAATTTACTTTAAAAGAGTCTTCAATGAATTTTGATGAGGTGTATGAAATGAATCAAGTTTATTTACCAATTCTAATTGATATATTATAACTTAAACCGTTAAATATTTTGCACTAAAATGTTGCATTTACTCAAACTCATTTAAAAGTGTCACTTGTTCCATTTAGGTTCATTTAACTTTAATTGATCTTACTTTACTTTACTTGAAACTTTCCTCAATTGGGGAAACTGATTGCACAAAAGAGTTTGAGTAATATGAACACAAAAAGTCAGTATTCTTATTTCAATTCAATTTTTATAAACTTGAACTGGATAAAAAAATACAGGCTGAATATTACTGTACAATTTGACATTTATGACCACAAAAAGCTGTATCAAACATGAATTAAGCACCCATCACAATAATACTTGCAATATTTGTTGAGCATTTAGCATTTTGTAAATGAAATGCATATATGCTCCAAGTCTATGTCAATAAATCAAAATACTAAACAAACAAAACAAAATTGTCATTTTGTGTGGCACTGTTCTATGTTACCTTAGGGTTTTCAACCACCTTGCCTGTATGAATGAAGTGTCTTGCCCAAGGACACAATGACAGTATGCAATGTCAGCAGCAGGGCTTGAACCACCAACCTTCAGGTTAGTGGGTGAACGTTTCTACTGCCACCCCAAAATCCTGCAAATTGTTAGAATGGATTTTTGTTAGTACTGACAAATTTAACAAGCTTATAGGAAAAAATTGTAACATTTAGCCTACAACTCACTGTGTGAGCACATATGTTTGTAAGTAGGGCTACACATAGGCTACTGACAATTCAGTAAATTTATTTGTTTGTCACTTTTGGTCACTACATGCTTACAAGTAAAAAAAACCCAGCAAAAATAAATAAAAAATAGGGATATAATAATAATATGTTATACTGTAATATGTTCACTTTTGAACAATAATAATTTACATTTGTGGCAATTTATTACATTTGCAGACATGTCATTACCTTCCCACAAATGTAATAAACAACTGCAAATGTAATAGTTATTAAGTTTGTGGAAAATTTCATTATTACGTTTGCAGTGGGAAATCTCTGTTACATTTGTGGGTTTATTACATTTAAATCCTACATGTTTTATTACATTTATTAAGTTTATTAAGTTTGTGGGGATTATTACATTGGCGGATGTTACAGACCCTACTCCAGAGTAGATTGTTTCCAGCCCACATAGGAAGTGAACCATTTGGTGATATTGTTATGTAGAGTTGGACAGCACATTTGCCACTCTTATGATTCCCTAAATGAACAGTGTGATCTGACTATTTTTGCTTTTCCATGCTAGTGCTTTGTGTGGTAACACACACCAAAAAAATCTCTTGTCTCAGATGCAGATGTTGGAAAACAATTCAAAAAACACAAAAACAACATCGCTCACTCTGCCATTCCATATGTCAAAGACATTTATCTGACTAAGTTTCAGCTCAGCAGGTTGCTGGGGCTGTGCAAATTTCACACTGGATAGTTATTAAAGATAAGTTTATATAACTATTCTGTGCACAAGCTCCCTATTTGTTGGGGAATGTTTTGCTTTTTGTGACAACTTTTTTCCTACAGTAGTCACTTAGGATAGAAATATATATTAAGCATCAATTTGTAGCATGGAGAGAGAGCACAGTGTGTTGATGATGAAACTACTGACCAATCATGTCTGGCTATATGTGACCAGTGAATATTTGGGTCCTAAGTGAGAAGAGTGTTATTTTATTATTATTTTTTTTTTATTTGACCTTTATTTAATTAGGACAGTAAACCAATCTTGGCCTCATCACACATGCCTGAAATGCCAAAAGTGACTCTTGTTATGCCTCAACTTTTGTCATTATAATAATAATGCAATATATATTATTATTATAAAAATGTCTTATGTAGTGCTTTTCTAGGCACTCAAAACACTTTACAATTTGGTGCATTATTCATTCACTCCTCAGTCACACTCGGTGCTGGTGAGCTACTTCTGTAGCCACAGGTGCCCTGGAGCAGATTGACAGAAACGTGGCTGCCATTTTGCACCTACAGCCCCTTCGACCACCACCAAACACAGTCACACTGACACATTTATACAGGCAAAGTGGGTGAAGTGTGTTGCCCAAGGACATAACAACAGTATGCATTGCCAGTTGCAGCTGAACCGCCAACCTTTGGGTTAGTGGGCAAGCGTCTCTACCGAATGAGCTACTGCCACTTCTTACTGTATGTATTCTACACAGTAAAGATTATATTGTTTGCAATTCAACTCATATTGTAGTGTTTGTGTCACTAGAGGTTAAGTCCAATCACAAGCTTTGCTAGAAATCTTTAAAGTTGTACCAAATTGTCCCCATGGCAGGACTTGTTTTAACAGTCAGTGGTTTAGTGCAATGCTCACTGAAACATTGGAGCAAAAAAACCAGCAGCCATAGGTGGTTGTGCAGATGTTGGACATGGGATTAAAGGAGCAAAGTGCTCATAGTCTTGAAAGTGAGTTCATAAAACCACTGTGATCCCATACAAATCTTTTTTTTTTTTTTTTTTTTTTTTTACCACATTTTAGGACAAACAAGCAATATCAGGGGCTCAGGGGAAGAGAGAGACTTATCTGGCAGGAGAGATGAAACTTCCTCCTGGCTGCTGCTGAAGGAAGCTTAGGCATGAGCTGTAGGGGGCAAAGTGTTGTAAAAATACATTTGGTTCAGTCAGCAAACAAAACAGATAATAGTTCAATAGTAAGTATCATGAAATGTGTTTCTTCATAAGTCCTGAAGCAATTTATGTGTCCTTATGGTTAATTATACAAATAAAAATAAACACTTCATATAAAATTGTCAGAAGCTTCTGTAGATGTTCTACCAGACCACACTTTTCTCCTGTAGTCTGCTAGGCAGGACGCATCAAGAAGAGGGCTGGCTTGCAAGTCAACAATCTGGTGATGAGGGCTGGTGAAGAGGGCCCACAGCAGAGTTGTCCATCCTGCACTCCTGCACAGGACCTTCACCAGACAGAGGAGCCCCTTTAGTTCTACTTCTAGAGTAAAAGTACTTCTGTTTTACTTTCTTTCTGAACCTTACATTCAGTAAGCTCCAGCAGTTTGTGAAAGTTTTACGTTTTTTAAAGCAATGTATGGCTCTGAGTGTGTGCCATGCCAACCAAACTTGTATCATACTGCTGCAGTGGAGATGTTGGCTGCCTGAGTTTACCCCAGCCACACAGAACCACTTTCCTCTTTTTTTTTTTTTTTTTTTTTTTTGGTTGTGTGAGAGGCTTAATTAACATTCCCAGAGTGTTTACAGTCAATTATTCAACACAGAGGCTGCGGGAGCTGCTCATTACTCTACTGCTGTCACACACCAAACAAATCCTCCTTCAGAGAAAGGAATTCCCACAAGGAGTAGGTTTTCGTACGTTATTAGGTAAAAGCTCATAAAAAACTACACGAGATATGAGCTGATTGTAAAGAATGAGAAGAGTAAAGTGTGAAGTGTGTTTCGGTGTTGGAGTCATGTGAATGAAAGAGAGTGGAGCTGTGACATGGAGGGGGTGGTGGGTTTAACTCTTCAAAGCCATATAAACATACAAAGGTCTGAAACTTTCCCACACTGCTGTCTTCTCCTGTTTAAGTGTGCAGCCTAATGACTGTATACATGCTCAAATGCATGCTCAGAATGACTCTGCATATACTCTGTTATGTGACACAGCACTGACAGCACATTATCAATGGAAGTCCCCTGAGAGTATTTGGAGTGGGGTAGGACATAGAACTACCAAAATCAGAAATCTAACATGACCAACACACGCCATTAGACCAAAGACTCATCGTAAAGCATTTGGATCAGCATGTTGTCAATCCAACACTGTGCCACATCTAAACAAGAGGCACTTCAAGGAAGGGTGCCTCCCCATCCAGCTCTCAGCTGGATGGGGAGGCAGTCCAAGAACTGCGATGCAGCTGAGCAGAAGGAGCCTGGCAGTGGGGACTTGAAGAATCAGGCTGCATGATCTTGTAGATATGGTGGTGCATGAGCAGTGATGCATTTATGGGTAAGCGGGAGGATTTTGTATTTGATCCGGGATGAGACAGGGAGCTAGTGCAGTGACTTTATATTCATGGACTCAATTCTGGCAGCACTGTAACTTTACATGATACAGCTATGTTCAGAGATTCCAGTCCACAGACTTCTGGCAATGTTCCTGATCCATGCAGTGATTTTCAGTAGAATAATGTCATCATCAGTACATCTATATCTATCTATCTACTATTGCCAGTTAACAAAATTAGTCCTCCTTTTTTGTAACAAAATGGTAAAATATCAGTTTCAATACCTGGAACATTTTTTTACATTATGTTGTAAATAAAATAAATAAATGTTTTTATTACTTTTGAAAACCACTGGATTTTGTTTTTATTTGCATTAACCCAACTTGATGATGTATAGCCTAGAAATCTAGACGCACCCTAGCGGAAGAAAATATTTTTTGCCTAGCAGGTTGGTCTAGGAACACACCATAGGCTTCGTCGGACCAATCACAACGCTCTATCTGTGTAGCGGGTGTGTAGAGAGTCGAGTAGGCGGGCTTGGCACAATGATGACAGGGTTGGGCGACGGTGCAGAGAGGAGAACAACTATGATGGCGGTAGCTAACAAACAGCGGTCGTTTGAATCGGCCTTGACATCAATTTTGGAAGAGTTAGATTTGGGTTTTTCTTTGAAAGTGGAGCAGAAAGAAGCACTTAAATCATTCATCTTAAAGAAGGATGTATTTCCTGTTTTGCCGACTGGCTATGGCAAAAGTCTAATATACCATCTGGCTCCGCTGGTAGCTAAAAAAGCTCACCTTGTCCGTTTCTCTGATTGGTCACAGCGCTGGCCTATTACGTGCGGAAGCAGTTTGAATGACATCCGTTGATTCCACCCCTAGGCTTGAGCTCTGTCTATGGACCGTCAACCGAGACTATACACTTAATTTTATAGTCTGGCTTGTCAGGCTAGATGATGTACATAAAAAGTACAAATTTGAAATTCCGTATGAGAATATTATCAATTTACAGATTCATTTCAGTTTTACATATTTTTTCAGTTATTCATATTTAGTTCTGACTCCTGATGACATTTTCAGGTCATTACAGCTGCAAGAAAAGCATGATATGTAGAAGATTCTGTCATCAATTAAATGCTAATAAAGTCCTAAAAATGACTTAAGTCTATGATAGTTCTGAAGGGGGGAGACACTGGTTCAAGCACTTTGACAATATAAACAGTATTTCATCAAAACACAGGACAGCCACTTCACAAATGTTGTATTTTACCTTTTCCCCATTTCAGGCCCACAGTCTGATTGTGTTAAACCCAGAAAGCAGAGATCAAGACAGTAAAAGAATAGTGGTCTGCCTGTGCAGTAACAACTGTAATTGGACTGATCCTGGATAAACGTGGGCTGTTCTCCATGTGAGTACACTTTTCACACAGTGGCGTATTTATAGTCCAATAATTCAATGTGTTCATTAGATGCTAGTTGTGTTGTTGGGGGCCTTACACAGGGCAAGAGAAGAGAGAGGGCTTTTGTTGCCTCTTGAGGCCCTGGAGTGGCTTCTGCTGCACTGTCATGTGCTACAAACAAAAAAGAAAACGTATTTTGTGGAGTACTCTGAGTATTGCTCTAGGCCAAATAATAATGCTAATAATAATAATATAAATAACAATATAATAATAATTAAAGCCACAAGTGGCAATGATAGGCCCTCACCACCTTCCAGTTGGAGATGCACTAGTTGTGTTTTTAACTACTTACAGTTTAACTCTAGACAGCTCTGTGTCAACGCCGCCGCCGTCGCTGTCGCTGCCGTCGCTGTCGCTGCCGTTGCTGCCGTCGCTGCCGTCGCTGCCGTCGCCGCCGTCGCCGCCGTCGCCGCCGCTAGTGTGGAACCTGTCCTGTCCAAAGTAAATGCTGTTATTACCACTGGAAGTCAACTCTCTCAAGGTATTAAGCAACTTCATCTCAACATACACGGCCCAAAGTTACTGAGATAGGCTCCAGTCACCCGCGACCCCTAACGGAAATGGATGGATCTCAACATATACATAACATCTGTTATCTGGCCATGGCATTTTGTCTGCTCAGTTTCACAAGTAGTTGTGCCTTAATGGTAACTACATTTCAAGACTTCATAAGTGAAAGAGAGCCATGTTAGACATGAACAAGCTAGCGTAAGTTTAAACACATTTGGTCCTTTGTAAAAAGTGTTTTTCAGCCTAGCCTCTGTCTTATTATGGCATATGGTCACTGCATTGTTGCAGGATCCCTGCTGCATCCTGGATTTCCCGGACCTATCTCGCCCCACTCACCTGTCTGGATGAGGCCCTGCTGCATCCTGGATTTCCCGGACCTATCTCGCCCCACTCACCTGTCTGGATGAGGCCCACCTGCTGCATCCTATGGACTTCCTCAACCTACCTCACCCCACTCCCTGGATGAGTCCTTACAGAGCTGATCTATGATCCTATAGATGAGCTAATGAACTAACAGTCCTAGACACATTGCCTGTCCGTACTGGGAGAGGATCTCTCCTTCAATTTGGGCTCCATAAGGTTTCTTCTTTTTTCCCACAGCTGGGTTTTTTTAGGAGTTTTTCCTTACCGAGAAGGAGGGTCTAAGGACAGGAGAGTCCTGGGTCTGTTTACTGTAGTTATTGTTTGTGTTGTCTGATTGTGTGTTTATGTTTGATCAACTGTTTGTGAAGCCCTTTGAGGCGACTTTTGTTGTGATACTGGGCTATACAAATAAATCTGAATTGAATTGAATTGAATTAAAGATTTGAACCATGGTGTAGGTGTATTCACACTTGCCTCTTTTGCACAGGGTAAAATGGACCAGAGTTTTTTCCCACGTTTGTCCAGACCAAGTGTGCAGGTGTGAATACACCCATGTGAACTCTGATTCAGACCAAACAAGTGGACTGAGACCCATCTGAAAAGGTGGTCTCGGTCCACTTCCAAACGGACTCTGGTATGGTTTGCTTACAGTGTGAATATGAAACGGCCTCAATCCGGCCCAACTACAAACGTAATCAGCCTTTTTGGAGTTAAAGAGCCACCGTAGCCAGGCATTAAGGGAAATAAACAGTTGGGGAAGTCAGACAAAAGCCATGAGCTGTGGACAAACCTAGCACAATGAGAGGGAGATATGGTGCCTCCTTGATATTTGCACTTAATAGCCTACCTGTTCTATCGTCTTCTCCTCAGCACCACTGCTGTTAACACGCTGTGGGTTAGCTTGCAGCCTGCCTTTGCTATTGCAAAATAACAAGTAGGACCCAGTGAAACTGACTTTATATTTGCTGCTATTGACATTCAAAATGATTTTCACAGAGCTGTAGCAACAAAATAAATATCCCGGTAACAAGTGCAGCATGCAAGTCCTTTTATGATTATTTTCCTCAGAATCTGCGTCTTTATGTTGCCCCGCCCCCATCATTTCTGGCCATTGGGTGCAGCGATTGTTACACACACATGTTTCTGTTTACACATTTTAGTCAAAAAGTGCAAAAGTGCAGCGTGACTTTTAAACAGAAGGACAGCATGAAAACATTTTTAAAAACTAAAGAAATATGAAGGGGAATCCAATGCCAGTAATTAAGCACAGAACTTACAATTGTGTTTTAATTTTCTAAAGATTGGTGGTATTGATAATGCAATATTTTCTATGTTAGGTTTGAATAACCAGAGAAGTGGTGTGATTGTGTGATTTGGTACATTTATCACAGAGAAGATATTTTTATTAAATGCTGGTGTTTACTGTCTTGTCTACAAACTAAAAAAATCAAAGAGCTGCCCAGAGCTGATCCAGAATTCAAAAGAATTCTAAAGAGTGTGTGCCTGCTTGTGTCCACTGCACATTCTGCTCCTCATGGAACAGACCGTGTGAGGCTGGCTCAGAGGACAGCCAGTTCACGTTACATAATCTCTGCAGTCAAAAAGAAGCTCCTCCATAAATTATTGGCTATAACCCTTTTATTCTGTTGGTGAACCTGAACAGAGGTGGAAAGAACTATGTACTTTTACTCATGTACATTTTTAGAAATGCTTTCTGAAATAAATGTAAATGTTTAAATGTGTGTATGTAAAATATCTGAATGAGTAAAAGGGCATTTTCACCAGAGGTGGGAGGTGTAGCCAAAAACTGTCCTTAAATAAGATTTATGATTTATGTTTTACTTTTGATGTAATCAGGCAACACATATAAAATAACGAGATTTCTGCTGTTTCCAAACATTAAAAACAAATCTCACTTTTCACAACATAAAGCTTTTTGAAAACACTATGACGTGTAACTAATTCTTTTCCTAGTTAGTCTGGTCCCTTCCCTTGAGTTTAATTTCTATGGGCGGAACAATCACAGATAGAGTAACCAATCAGAGAAAATAAGGGTTGAATGTAAGCAGCACGGCTCTGACCCATATCCAAAACAAACATGGCACTTAAGAAGAACCATTGCCGTTTTTTTTCTTTTTTTTTTCTAGAAAACACCAGAATATGGCATATGAGCAGCTCTGTACTTATTTTTGAACAGCGACAGCAGCAGAAGTCAGTTGTACAAAGAGTTGCAGCAAAAGTGGGTTTGTTTGAATGTGGTTGTTATTTTTTTTACAGAAGATTATCTTCTGCTTTTGTAAGGCATCCCCTGTCTGGATGAGACCCACCTGCGGCATCCTTACCGGCCTTGAACTTTTATCCTATAGAGGGGATAGTTGACTTTATTTAACAGTCCTAGACACATTTTGCCTGTCTGTCCTGGGAGAGGATCTCTCCTTCAATATGGTCTCCATAAGGTTTCTTCTTCTTTTTTCCCATAGCTGTTTTTATTAGGAGTTTGTTCTTGCAATGAAGGAGGGTCTAAGGACAGGGGATGTCCTGGGACTGTTTAGTTTAGTTAAGTTTATGTTTGATTAACTGTTTGTGATGCCCTTTGAGGCAACTGTTATTGTGGTACTGGGCTATATAAATAAAACTGAATTGAACTGAAGAGAACAGCTCCCTATGGCTGAGGATCCAGACTTTCTTATCGAAAGCAGGGTGACTGGCCAAGCTAATAGATGTAGGCTGAGTATACAAAAGTTGTACTTAAGTAAAAGTATTGTTACTTCAATATAATGTTACTCAAGTACAAGTAAAATGCATGTACGTAAATAAAATTACTCTTACAAGGACAATTTATTCAAAGGTACTCAAGTAAATGTAATGCAAAAGTCACTCATTACCCACCTCGGCTCTACACCTGAGTGTGAGGATTAGCAGCACACCAGAAGTTCTCATGTTCCATCTCAGTGAAGTAGTACTACTACAAAGATTTGCATTAGCAGTAAAGGTAATAGCAGTAGTAGTAACTTTACATTCAATACTTTTTTACATTTAAGTATTTTTACATGCAGTTGATTAATATTATTTTGAATTATTTTTGCTATTTGATCCAGTAGGGTTCCTCCGGACAGGAGAGAGGAGCTGGGGTGAGAGAGTGGAGTAGATGAGGCCAGCTAAGGTAATACTGTAAATCTGATGTAAATCATTTATACATAAAGTTCAATCTTAACTTTTTACTGGATTTAACTGGAAACCAATAAAGAGAAACATAGACAATAGACACTCTTTTCAGGCAGTTCTCTTGCTTTAGGGTTTTGAACATGTCTTCCACCTCAGAATCTGAAGTTGTTGGCTTGTGGGCAACTGTCAGTGCAGACAAAAACATCACATCATTAGTCATTATTATTAAATTATTATTAAATCTTTATTTAACCAGGAAAATAATCCATTGAGATTAAGAATCTCTTTTACAAGGATGTCCTGGCTGTCCAAGATGAGGCAGCAGTAGAGACAAAGTGCTAAGTACAAACAGGTTTAAGACATTCCACAGAAAATACAAAATCAACAATATTTACAAACACTAGAGAACATAAAATCTAAAAACATTGAGATTAACTATTAAAACAAATAAGATCCTGCACAGCTACATAATACAAGTACAGCTAGAGACGAAAAGCTCAGATATTTTTTGTTTAAAACTTAAAAAGGGGATGAGCAACCCCAACCTCATCCTGGCCTGCAGATCATTCCAGGACCAGGGCCCGAAATAGGACAGACTCCTCTTTCCTAACTCTGTCCGCACAAAGGGCACCTTAAACCTCAGCCAGCTGTTGGCTCTGAGACTGTGGGTATTCTGGAAAGAGATGAACTTGGAGCTGATGTAAGAAGGTAACTTGTATAGCCTTGTATATTAAAATATACCAGTGCTTCATCCTGCGAGTATATAATGAGAAAAGTCCAGCCAGTGAGTATAAAGTACAGTGGTGAGTCCTAAAGGCTGAACCTGTTATATACCTGAGAGTAGCGTGGTAAATGTTGTCCAATTTGGCCAAGGTTGTGGGACATGCAAATCTATAGATTGTGTTGCCATAATCCAGCTGAGATAAAAAAATAAGCTAGTTACGAGGCGCTTACGTGAAGCCACAGAAAAGCAAGATTTCAAAAGCTTAAAGTGAATTTAGCTTTTTTGTCAGGTATGCGATATGATGTTTAAAGTTAAAATCCTTATCGTTTGTCTACTACCTCAATAGTCGTGCCATCCAGTGTTTTAATGAGAGGCAGAGTGGCCACTGAGCTCTGGGTAAACAACATGACTTTAGTTTTATTTGCATTGAGGACTAATTTAGCATTATGGAGAGTGTGCTGCAAGGAAATGAAATCAGCCTCAAGATTTGAGCAGACTGTCACTAAAGAGGGAGCAGAGGAGTTCAGAATTGTATCATCAGCATACATATGGTACGACGAAGATTTTAGCTGATCACAGATATTGTTAATATAAAGCAAAAAAAGTAAGGGCCCTAAAATAGATCCTTGTGGGGCCCCCTTATTCAGTGTGACCACATCAGACAGAACAGAACCAAACCGAACAAACTGAACCCGATCACTTAAGTAGCTTTTAATCCAGCTGACCATGTTTGTGCTAAAAAAATGTTTTTCATAACATTAATTAGATGGCAATGGTCCACAGTATCAAAAGCTTTAGTTAGGTCAATAAATAAGGCTAAGCAGGCATTTTTATTTTCAAGGGTTGTTGTTACATCATCTATAAGACTTTCAGTGTGGCAGTGATAGTACTGTGTCTTTCTCTAAAGCCAGATTGCAGAGGGTTAAGAATAGTATGAGATTCAAGTAACTGTTTGAGCTGGACAGACACCAGTGACTCAAACATCTTTGCAAGAACTGAAAGGTTTGAAATTGGTCTATAGTTGTTCATGTCTGTGGGATCACCTGATTTCAGAAAGGGAGTGACAAAAGCCTGTTTCCATAACGCTGGAAATCTATGTGAGGAAAGTGACAAGTTAAAGATATCAGTCACTGGCTGTGCAATTATTGGGGCTGCTAATTTAAGAAAAAAAAGGATCCATACCATCAGGCCCTGCAGACTTCTTAGAGTCTATTGTTTGCTAAGTTTGCAAAACATCTTACATTAACAAAGGTGTAAAATTAAAACCAGGATTAGCGAAAGACAAGTCTGAGTCAGATGAAGTTGTTGAAGACCCATGAGTATCTTGAGTATGGTGTGCAAGTTTATTAGAGCTAAGTCATGAAGGAAGGCTTGCTCTGAGAAATGTCTGAAGAAACGTTTTGTGACAATTCGACTCTTTGTCTTTATCATTTTTGCATTTCTAACACATGCAATACTGCAATGATCGCTGATATGATTGAAAAATACACCTATGGAAGTATACTTGTGAGGTGTATTTGTTAAGATAATGTCAATCAGGGAATCATTCCCTGGTTTAGCTAAATTGATTCTAGTGGGACAATCAATAAGCTGGGTGAGATTTAGTGAGTCACAGGACTGCTTAAAGGTTGTAGATTTTTCACTCAACCAGTCTAAATTCAAGTCTCCCATTAAAATCAATTCGTGGGACAGGAAATTGGATAAAAGATCAGACAGATTAGGAATGGAATCAGCAGATGCTGAAGGAGGTAGGTAGCATCCAATTATTGTAATGGGAGAGTTAGCCAGAACAATTTCCACAGCCAAAAACTCAAATTGCCTGGGAATTGATATTGGTTTTAACAGTGATCCCTGTAAATGCTCAGAAACATACATAACGACCCCTCCAGCCCTGCCTTTTCTATCTGCTCGAAACACATTATAGCCAGCAATACAAATAATATTGTCAGTTACAGATGGTTTTAGCCAAGACTCAGAAACAATCACTACATCTGGTTTAGCGGTTAGGAACCATGTCTTGAACAAATCAAATTTCGGAACTAAGCTCCTTGCATTAATGTGTAAGAAGCCAAGTCCATGCCTATGACTAAAGTCTTCAGGTAGTGAAAAATGATGCAGGTTATTGACCAAAGAGGGCTCTAGGCCAGGATTGATGTTTACATTTTCTGAGACCAGTAACAGCAACAAAATTAATAACCAAGAAAAGCAGTTTTTGGTCTTGGATTTGATAAAGTATGAGTTATGTACAGTAGTACAGTGCACTGAACGGAGAGTATCCAGGATTAGAAATGTGTAAGGTGAAAGTTTTTATAGATGCCTTGTAGGAGATCACTTTCATGGCAACTGACAGGCAATAGAGGATTTGTTCCTTGATTAGAAGGTTGCATAAAATCAAACAATAAATGTATGTATATTGGATGTACATCAGCCTTTGGGAGTTGTAATAAGACAATAAAAACAATAAAAAATTATATTAAATTAGCTCTGGACATTTTAATTGAATCTGAATTAGGTTTCAAAAGGAAGCAGTGGGCAAGAAGCTAACTCACTCAGTATTAAAAAAAACAGGGACAGATTACTAAATCTGGAGAAATGCTCACAACTTCACATGGCTATGAAAAATAAGAGGGAAGAAGGCTATCACCTGGCCATTGAGAAGCAAAGCAGAACAGACCAAGCTGGAGATGGAGGCTAGCAGAGCAGGTCAGGCTAGAAATGAAGGCCAGCAGAACATGCTGGGCTGGAGATGGAGGCTAGCAGAACAGGCTGGGCTGGAGATGGAGGCTAGCAGAGCAGGTCGGGCTGGAGATGCAGAGCAGGCCGGGCTGGAGATGGAGGCTAGCAGAACAGGCTGGGCTGGAGATGGAGGCTAGCAGAGCAGGTCGGGCTGGAGATGCAGAGCAGGCCGGGCTGGAGATGCAGAGCAGGCCGGGCTGGAGATGGAGGCTAGCAGAACAGGCTGGGCTGGAGATGGAGGCTAGCAGAGCAGGCCGGGCTGGAGATGGAGGCTAGCAGAGCAGGCCGGGCTGGAGATGCAGAGCAGGCCGGGCTGGAGATGGAGGCTCGCTAAGAGTGTGAATCAACATGCAGCACAGAGACTCATGGCTAACAAACATGTTGAGAGCCAGAAGCTAGCACATTGTGGATCTTTCCCTTGGGTGCTGTACTCCAGCAGGTGGATTTCACATGGTCCTAGGCCTCAAACAGCCCAACTTCAAATATCATTGGAAATACAAATCTAATAACATCCAAAGCTCCAAAGGTTGCAGTAGATATGTTGATCAGGAGAAGAGTTTTTTCAGGCCCAAATGACAAAAATATATCACACTTAAAAGCATAAAATTCTAAATGTCAAACACTGAGACCCACACAGAGAATTGCTACGGCTGCCATCTTGGATCAGGAAGAGGTCACTGAAGATGATGGGAATTTAAAGTAGAGGTCTCACACTGACCAGTATCTCTTCAGTGATTCAGGCTACAAGCTGTCAGTTATCCAAACACTTCAAGTACAGAGCTCAAGAGGTGCCCACAAGCTCCGAAGGGAAGAGGAAAGAAGAAGGAAGACCAGCATGTCCGTCTGTCCCTGAAAGCCTAACTGGGCCTTTACTAAGTCTAGGACCAAGACAAACAAGAACAGAAAAGAATTAGGATAAAACAAAGTATGACCTTGTTATTCCTTACAGTATGTAGCTGGACTTTCTGAAAACAGATAATTACAACATTTCTGTACAACTTACTGGGCAACACCCTCCGACAGAGACTTGCACACTGTAAGGACAAAATCCCCAGTCTACACTGTCGAGTGCAGTGAAGAATGATATCTGTGTACTACAAAAAATCCTAGAATGTAATAGCACAGGACTCCTAACTGAAATGGACCAGAATCTTCAAGCTTTCTCCATCTTGAAAAAGGGACACTCCTTTGAGAACAGTAACTGGATTTTCACCAGAGAGACCATGGGGGCAGCGGTGTCTGCATAGGTTTCCTCTGGGTGCTCCAGTTTCCCCTACCACTAAAAACATGTACAATAGGTCACCCCTGAAGAAAAGAGTAAAGAGATTCTTCAATCTCAGTGGGACTTTCCTGGATAAATAAAGGTCAAATAAAATAAAAATAAATTATTGGAAAGAGTGAATAAATTTTAACAGAGAATATGGCCTTTTCATCAAACTACAACTTTGCTAAAAAAAAAAATAAAAAAAAAAAGGGACAAAGAAGCTCACTCAAACATCAGACCAGCTTCATCAGAGAGGCTGGGTTATCCCAATGCCCACCATCCTGAAAATATTGGTAAGTATAAGACTGGAAATGCTGGTGCTTGTACAGTAGGTGCTACTGAAGTATAGACATCTGACTCAGAAAAACTCACACAAACACAAATGTGTGGAAAAAACTCAAAGTGAGAAAACAGCCTTTGAATGTAATATTTCAGGTAGAACTCTATAGAGGCAAGCTGACTAAAAGTAATGAAAGAAACACTACAAAAAAGCAAACTGTTAATGAGCAAACTGTTAAGTTTTGTTGCTAAGAGGCTAACAAACAGCAAACCAGTACTGGCACAAAACATAACCTTATTGGCAGTTAATAACACAAGCGATCTGTATTATCTGTTTTATTTTTTTAAGTGCATGTTGCAGGAAGGAGGGGGAAACTAAGCCCCTTTTAAAATTCTGTTACTGGCTACAGTGAACAGTTTTGAAGTAATGAGAAGTTCGGCAAGTTCAGTACTTTCTTTACCTTGAACGAGCACATGCAGTGTCCCCAGAATTAGCCCAGCATCGATATATGGAAAGTAAGTTTACAACTTGATCATCTAATATATCTCTTTTTTTGGTTAGCAGAAACATTGCTTATCTGTGGGGTCTGAGAATTAGGTAATGTGTGAAAAACAACAATAAAAGTAATGTCCAAGTACTCTGTCCAATGGAAAAACTCTATTCTTTCCAAGCACAGCATTCCACTGGGCCATGTGAAGTGTGCAGACTCATACCTGCTCAGACCACAAGCACACTGACCAGAAACATGCACACTTCACTCCACACAGTGTTTTTCATTTTTCATCTGCAATAAAGGACAAGCTGCAAACAAACCAGAAAATAAATCACATATGAATCCATTTTACCCTAGCATGAAATTGTCTCCAAATGTAGGAAACTAACAGCTGTCTTTAGCAGTGTTTCTCAACCTGTGGTACGGGTACTTATGGTGGTACTCTCAAGTCCTGGAGTTAGTCTTAATTAGGATTAATTTAGAAAATTCAGACACATGCACACAAAATTTAAAACACGCACACTAATTCTAAAGCATGCACACAAATTTGGAAACACACTCAAATTTGAAAACATGCAAACAAATTCAAAAACACAAACACAAATTCAGAACTACTACAGCAAAAACTAAAACACTACACCAAATGAGATTATGAAAGGGTAGAACCTTGGTGCTTGACTTGTGTGTGTGTTTCTGAATTTGTGCGTGTTTCAGTTTTGGTTTGCGTTTTTTTTTTTTTTTTTTTTTGCCGTGACTTGCCCTTCAGGGGCACTGTACTATTGGCAGAGTTTGGTTTAGTCCTAATAGGACTGTCAGCGATAGGACTGTTAGTGTACAAGAAATAATTTTATAACTGTTAATATTGTTGCAAACATTTGCTTTTGCATCATGTCTGAAGTGTTTGTTCTTGAGATAAATTTGCCAATTTTTTTTTTTTTTTTTTTTGTAAGTGGTTAGTCTATAAAGTAAAAATAAATGCTGGACACCCAAGAAGAAAAAAATCAGGTCAAATTGGCAGAACTCTACAACATTCTCACATGACACTTTTATCAACACTTACACACAGGGCAGACTCTAAAACACAATGATCTACTTTGGAAACACCAGCCAGTACTGAAAGACTTCCTTTGTCAGTTCAACAACACTGTCCACCATAATACTGCACTCTCTCAGTAGAGTCTATAGGTTTAAAACACGTGAGGAAAATAACCAACCAGAACAGGAAGAAATTTCAATAGAACAGACAGGTTCGACAGAAGCATTGGCTCTACAGAAGAGATGACTGCGGTCCAGGTCTGAACCAGGTCCTGATCCAGAGACTGTATCAGAGTGATAGCTGGGTGTAATATTTAGATAATAAAGTGTAATTTTACAGACTTTTTTGAGATAATGTTTCATTTTGCACATGTTCTGAGATATTTTGTGATTTCAATATATGGTTTTTGAGTTTGTGTGTAAAGTTCTGCTACACTGGCTCCTAGTTTTAGAAAATGCACTCAATAGACTTTTCATAGTTTTAAAAAGAGTTCATCTGTGTGCACCACAAGAAATGAGCTTAAGTACAAAATGATCTAAGTCTGCATAAATGGGTTTAAAGTGTGACTCCCTGTAGTGTTTAGAGGATGTCCACGTGTCCCCAGTGTGCTCCAGTGCCCCCTGATTCCCGCTCATCCATAATCTCTCATGTCCAAGTTAAAGAATGTCCTAATTACATCCATTTTAAAGGAGCAGGTGACGTCTTTTGATGTAAAATGACCATCTAGTCCAATTAGGGCTAGACTTGTCAGAGCCACTCAGCGCTGATGGCCCCTGGCTCAGTATGGCCCCAGAGCCTCCAGAACCTGCAGCGCACACATCTTCTCTGAGGGCCAAACCCGGGACAGTACAGAGTGGGTCACATGACAACACGAATCAACCATAGCTGGACTGAAAGAAAAGTGTGTGCATTAAAAATGTTTGAAGACTGAAAACAAAATAATGTGATGACTTATACATCTGCTTTATAAGGTTGACATCTAGTGGTCAATAACATAAATTTCAATCACTTTGACAAATTTTGTGAAACTCAACTTTTACTCCATGTAACGAAACCTGGTTTCAGAAGATCTTTTTCTTCAAACTTTAGTTACATCAAAGTTCCACAGTTTAATTGGATTTAATGTGCTCTTTAAAGAAAAAACATCCAGGGAAAGTGAAAAATGAAAAATACTGCTTCAGATGTGGATCAAAATGAAGGGACAAATTGTGTATTTGATTAAATACAAATCAAACAGTGCTGAGAGGACAGAAGGGAGGCAGTAAATAAGGGACAAACCTACTACAGTTTTTCTCAATGGCTTTAACATCCTAACCCTAAATCATCTTCTGCAAAACTGTTCACATGCAAAATCCAAACAGTCATTCTTGTTCTCAAAATAAATAAAAAAAATCTTCAAAATGCAAACATGCTCCAAAAGCAACTTGTTGCATCAAAATTAGAAACAGTTGTGCAGAGATTTCATGTTAACAAACAAGGCTTGCACAATTTTAGAAGACTTTTAAAGTCCAGATGATAATATTTTACATTCCAGGTAAAAGCACTTAATGTACTGCTCTCAATAAACTGCAGAGTTTTGCAATGAGCATCATGTTCTTTACTCAGACAAGAAGACAATGGATGGACAATGGACATCTGCCTTAAACCCAACTGATTTTGTGTTGAAATAGTAACATTACAGCATTTCTTGAATGAAAATGTTAATGATGACAATTTGAAACTTATTTTTCTGTGACATGTAATTTCTCTGTAGTTCTTTGGTGTCGTCATAAAAAAATTATAGGCTAGTTTTTCTTGATTGTTTTGTCCTATGTAATGAAACTTGGATCCAGTAAATATTTCATCTTCAACAATATTCTCTGTTTGCAAATGCAACTTAAACACATTTCTCAACATTCTCACATTCTATTTCATAACTCTCCATACAAGTGTCATTGGATTTTCTCAGCTCTCTTAAGAAAAACTCTGTCCACACTGGATTAGAATCTGTGTCAAATGACAAATTTTCAGTCAACATGAACTAAAGTAAAAATTTAAATAGGTAAGTGATCCGCTTTTATCTACAAACAAAACAGGACACTTGTGTCAGTGCTGGAGCGGTTGTGTGAACAGTGGATTACAGGCAAAAAATTATCAAATGAAAAAATACACATTTTTAGAGCATATGTGCTGTGTTTTTAATATTTCAACACAAAAAACAGTTGGGTTTTAAGCAGTGAAAATGCCCCTTAGTTTTCTGTTCATTTGTCCCCTTTATCTGTAAAGTATGAAGACAATGCTCACTGCACTAAATCACTAAGAACTGCAGATTATTGAAAGCGGTGCTAAATATTTTTACCTGGGGTGTGAAATGAATGATTGGAAATCACTAAACAAGTATTTCTAATTTTGATGTAAAAATTTGCTTTTGGAACATGTTTTGAATGTGGTAGTTTGAGAACAAGAATCACTGTTTGAGTGAACTATTTTGCAAAAGAGTTTTGCAAGAGAGACTTTGACTGGAGAAAAGTATTAAAGTGGTCGAGAAAAATGCTGCTTTGTTGGTGGTGACCTTATTCTTGAAACTGATTATGATGGGCTTCAGAGGTGAGACACTCTGAATAGAAGCTTGGGGGGAAAAAATCGACCTGTCTGACATTTTGAGTGACAAAAATTATAACACCTATCATCATATTATATCATATCATCAGTGAAATACAAAAGTTACCAATAGACTTATTCATAGACAGACTATATAGTAGGCTGTTACCAAAAAAAAAAAAAAAAAAAAAAAAAAAAAAAATCACAGACCCACAAATATACAGGGTGGACAGCTTTTTCCATAAGGGATTGAACTATAAACTGCATAATTGTTTTCTGAATAATCTGTCTCAAAGATTAAAATTGAAATAAAGGATAGGCCTGGGGACTGGGATTGGCTCCAGTACTTGCAATTTTATTATTATTTTATTTTGGAAGAAAATAAAATAATAATAATAAAATGATATGGTTAATAATATTGTTCTTTGGGAAAGCCTGCTTAATGGAATTTTTTCATGTATTTTGGAAAGAGCTGTAAATAATAATATTTTATAACTAATCTGTGTATAAAAAATGTGGCTAAAATAGACAATGCAATATTATTTTAGCAGAAAGTTTGACATTAATTATAATTACAGGTTCATGTGGAATGAAAAAGTAGAAGTGTTGAGCTGAGACATGCAAATATATGGTTGTCCTCTATTCTTTTGAAATAAAGTTTTATTATTTATTTTAAATTATAATTTAAAACAGTTGGGCATGCTATTCAGTATAGGTTTCTTGTTAGTTTGTGTTATTCTCTATTTGAAACTCTATGGAATAGACATGAGTAATACAAAAGTGTTTTGTTTGTGTTTTTTTATTTAGTTGTGACTTGCCCTTGTACAAAGGCTCTTTAGTTATTCACAATCACAATATTCATATCCCACATAAGTGGGATATGAATGTTGTACTTTGAATACAATTTTTATGTATCTGTACATTACCTGAGTACAATTTACAAGGGGTACTTTTACTTCACTACATTTCAAAGCAAGTATCTGTACTTTTAACTCCACTTCACTCCACTTTTTTTTAATTGGTTTGATGTAAAAAGCATTTTGAGTTTGTTTTAAAATCATTAGTTTCTGCAGTGTTGTCATTGTAGACACAGTACATAAGTATAAAAGATGCAGTAAATTAGTACTCTTCAGAAAACACATACAGATTCAGTCTATTCTGTTCTGGTTAATCTTTAGTTTTCAGCTCATCTCGAACGCGCCTATTAGTTCTTGAATCTGTGCAAATTAATTTTACTTTTTTAATCACAAGTACATTTGAAAGTAAGTACTTTTATGCTTTTACTTAAGTAGACATTTTTATGTGATACTTTTACTTGAGTTAAATTGTGCTTCTTTATCTGTATTTAGTTAAGTAAAGAATAAGAGTACTTCCTCCGCCACTGATTATCTGACAGAATACGTTGCTTAGCCCTACAGCACTTTGTCCAGCTGGCTTTATAACTAAAGCTGGTGTGGTATGGTACTGTCAAATCTGGTTGTGTGAGTACATGAATGAAAAAATCTTACTTTTGCATTTTTGCCTTAGTAAAAGCCATGCTGCGTCTGTTTTGAAGGAGTGAGCTGAGAATCTCCACCGCAGCCGTACAGTCTCTGGTGTTCCACGTGAGGACGCTTACGTAAACATCTGATTTTAACCAATCCCGCGCCAGCTTTTGGAACAGGAAGTTGCACGCCATTGCATTCTCTCAAAAATAACAGACTCGTTCTGGATTTTCTAAAATAAAACAAACCTTGTGCCTTTGAGAAGGAGAGAACACTGAAGCTGGCGACATGAAGCACAACTCGAACGTTCCGGCTTTCCTCACCAAGCTATGGACACTGGTGGAGGACAACGACACCAATGAGTTTATTTGCTGGAGCCAGGTAACGCTAATTGTGTGCAACGTTAGCTTCTAATGAATGGTAGCCAAGTCAAAACCAACACATAATGACAACATGGGCGTTAAAATGGACAGATCTGTACCGTTTAGCGTAGAAACGGCTCGTTTTAAATGTGGTGGATGTAGGATCCGTAACGGGGCATAACTTGTCAAAAACAACACTCTTCAGTCTAAGCCCACCCCAAACTAACTCGAATCGACAAAGAAACCATCTCAGTTTAGCCTAGAGCTCTGTCACGTCACATCTGCGACTCCAAATATGTCAGTACTGGTTCTAATGTTAATGGAGCAAAGAAACTGCAACAACAATAAAATAAAAAAACAACAACATTGTTTTCTATTTCTCAAAATGTTCTCTCACCAAGTGCCACCACAAAAATATTAGACTAAAATGAGCCTAACCCTAACCAAACTAAAACTGGCCAAAACCAGAACTAATTAGACACATAACTGAATTAGTTTTATATATTTAGCCCAATATGACAACAGCAGTAGCCTCAAAGGGCTTTGTAGGCGCACACAAACAAACAGTCACACAATCAAACAAACCCTAACTAAACTAAACTACAGTCCTAGGGCCTCCTCTGTCCTTAGACCCTCCATCTTGGTAAGGGAAAACTAAAAAAAAATATATATATATATATATAAAAATAATACAATTCTTTGAACCACATCGAAAGAGAGATCTTCTCCCAGGATGGACAAGCTATAAATATGCCCAAGACTGTTAAATAAAGTTAATTAGCTCATCTATAGTATCATAGTTCAGGTCTGTAAGGACGCAGCAGGTGGGCTTCATCCAGACACGGGAGGTGGGATTGAGGTAGAGGCCCAGGAAGTCCATAGGAGGTGAGGTTCAGGGCTCACAGAATAGAGATATAGAATATTAGATTAAATTAATGACAGTGATAGAACTGATTAGAGATATAGAATATTAGATAATATTAATTACAGTGATAGGAGAGGAGCAGCAGATGAAACCAGAGGACAGAGGCTCAGTGCACCATACTTCCCCCAGCTTCTAGCTCCTAGAGCAGCCTATCTTCAGCTGTGGAGTTAACCTTGTTCCTAGCTGGCCTGACCATAAGCTTTCTTGAAGAGGAACGTTTTAAGCCTAACCTTAAATGTAGAGACCGTGTCTGCCTCTCTAACATGAGCTGGAAGCTGATTCCATAAAACAGGAGCTTGGTAACTAAAGGTACAGTACTAAACTATGTCTAAACCAGGCCTAGCCCCAACTAAAGCGTTCAATATAAAAGCCTGCATTATTTTACTTGGAAAATCAAACCGTGGTTAAGACGGGACCTGAGTTCGACACATGCATTCTCACAACAACCGGGGTCAGGCGTAAGCACCGCTGATACCTGTATGTGTTGTTTGCAGGAAGGCAACAGCTTCATGGTACTGGATGAGCAACGCTTTGCCAAGGAGATCCTTCCCAAGTTCTTCAAGCACAACAACATGGCCAGCTTCATCCGCCAGCTCAACATGTGTAAGACTCCTTTTCATTTGTTTCCCGACCAACAACTTGAACTTTGCTCTGTATCAAAAGCAGATCCAGAGCAACCCAGATGTTTACAAACCCATTTCATTCAGGAACTATAAAACCTTGATGCTTGTGACTAGAAAATAGGCCTGGATGAGATGCTAAAATGTTATCTCAATGTAGCTAGTTTATATCTTGATATCCATTTCAAAGTCAGTCTAACTCATAATCATCATTTTTATTGTCAGACTCGAGGTCTATATAAAAACATTAAAGCACAACATAAACCCAACAAACAACATACATAAAAATAGAAATATAAACGACCCTAACACTGGTGTTTCCACAGAGATGACTGGTACTGCAGTGCACTAGTGAAATGACCATCATTGCCTCACATTCTTATCAGTTGCCTCCTCAAACCTGCCTTGTGCCTAGTGCTGGGCAACGATAAAATGTTTTAATTGCAATTAATCGTAGTCTTGCTTTAAAATTCAGTCAGTAATGTATTCTGGCTCTTTCGGCTAATAGCTTTTTATTTGATAATTTATAGCTTTTAGAATTCAAGCCAATATGAGCCCTATAGCAGATAGAGCTACATTTTCAAGAAATGCCCCGTTCAAAATAGACATTTGTCTTTAGAATATTTCTTTAACCTTTGGAGCTGGACTTATTTTTTTTCTATACAAAATTCAGTGCCACTGTAGCTCCTGTGTCCTACTGCTGGTGCAGTCAGCCTCTGTCCCTGCCCCAGGTCACTTCTCTCTCTTATGTGGCTATCAAAAAAGTTATGGGAAGTAAATATCTAGTTTTTGGTCATTTTTCAGGCAAAACATCATTGATATGATCTGAAAACTCTGCGTGTTTCCACTGATGGCGTTAACTGGCCGCATGTATTTTACAGGCTATATTCAATATCATTAACAGTACTAAGACTTTAGCAGTTTGTGTCTCAGTGATACCTGGGCCTATCCACATGAAACAAACACTGTAAGGAAGCTAGTTCTCTGTCAGGACCATCAGCTCTAATGTCTCTCTACTCTTCCTCTGTCCTTTCTGCAACCATTTACGCACGCATCCTGCTTCTGCCTGCCTGGTTTCATAGCAGGTGAGCCGCACGGAGAGAGCGAAAGAGAGACTCGATGACGGGAGCTGGCTCTCTGAATTGGCCCAGTCGTGACCAACCCATCACTCGTGTTAATGCACGTTAAAGTAATTATCGGCGTTAATTAATTATTACACAATAATAACGTTAACGTGCCCAGTCCTAATTTTTTTAATACATTTTCAAATACTGAGCTGCTATGACCTTATAGACATGTACATGGGCAAGTTGAACATGTTGATCATTGTACTGTCCACTGCTAAAACTTTGCCCACAAAGATTTGTGTTTTTATTAGAAGACAATAAGCTCTGGTCTGTGTATTAGATGAAAAAAGATCATCATAGCATTTTGTTGTTTAAAACAGCAAACAAACAGAAAGCACCAGTACCTGTGCAGGGACACATTTTTTTCTTATGGAGGTTCTTTTGTGTTTTTATTATGAAAGCTATTTAAAGACATAATGCCAGTGTGTACATTAAGTGAATGTTGCATTTATTGCTTATTTATTGGTCACAGATCAAATTGGAACACTGGATTTATATCTTTTTACACTGAATTTTGTGATGGTATATTTTTTACACAGATTTTTATATACAAAATTGTATTTCACTAAATTTTGAGCCAACAAGCATTTAGAAACTGATTTTTTATTAAATGATTAAAAAAATAAAATTAAATCTGTTCTCAAAATTTAAATAAAAAAAATTCTGTTGCATAAAAGGGCTATATTATGCGGAGGCTGTGCGGAGGCTGTGCTGAGGCTGTGCTGAGGCTGTGCTGAGGCTGTGCTGAGGCTGTGCGGAGGCTGTGCTGAGGCTGTGCTGAGGCTGTGCTGAGTCTTGTTCCTCATTAACACAGCATTACTGTTAAAGCCAAATTTATTCATACCCTAGCTCTGCCAGAAATGGTTGGAATACGATCAGCTTATTGAAGTGGCCTAGACCAGATCTGAATCAGGTGAATTTGTGGAGAGAACTGAAGACCATTGTAATGACAGGGACGCGTTGTCACTTCAAGGACCTGGAGATCTGTGCTATCTGTGCTATCTACAGTTAGGTCCATAAGTATTTGGACACTGACTCAAGTTTTGTTATTTTAACTTTTTTACAAAAACATATTCAAAATACCATTATATAATTCATATGTACCTACAGTGCAGACTCTCAGCTGTAATTTGAGAGTATTAACATCCAAATTAGAGAAAGGATTTAGGAATTACAGCTCTTTAATGTGTAGCTGCCTCTTTTTAGGGCTCAAAAGTATTTGGACAGTTGCTTCAAAAGTTATTTCTTGATTTGCATGAGATAGTTTCCTCATTAATCCATCATAAACTGAGCAGGTAAAAGGTCTGGACTTGATTGCAGGTGTTACATTTGAATTTGAAAGCTGTTCTGTAAAAATCACAGCACACAGTCGCTCAGTGGAAGTGAATCAGACCATCCTTAGGCCTGATCAAAAAATGGTGAAATAACTCCTTCACAACATCCAACTTAGTGAAGAACACTCTCCAGGAAGTAGGTCTACCAGTGTCTTTCTGCCCAGATTCAGAAAAAAGCCGCAAAGTTCATGGACGGCGCTTCACAGTACAGATGAACAATCACCCAAAACACACTGGAAAAGAAGCCCAAGAATTTTTTAAGGCAAATAAGTTAAATATTCTGCAATCGCAGGGGTCAGTCAATAGATCTCAGCCCAATCAAGCATTAATTTCACCTGTTTAAGACAAAACTTAAGGCAGAAAGACCCACAAATGATCAACAACTGAAGGCAGCTGCAGTAAAGGCCTGGCAAAACATCATAAAATAGGAAACCCAGTGTTTAGTAATGTCCATGGGCTCCAGACATCAGGCAGTCATTGCCTGCAAAGTATTTTTACCAAAGTATAAAAAATGAACATCTTATTCAAGGTAATGTTCACCTGTCCAGTTACATTTGAGCCCCTGAAAAAAGGCAGCTACACATTACATTACTCTCAAATTACAGCTGAGAGTCTGCACTTTAAGCACATATTCAAGATACAGTTATATAATTCATATGTTTTGGTTAACAGCTAAAATAACAAAACTTGTGTCAGTGTCCAAATACTTATGGACCTAACTGTATCTGTGCTCCAAAATCCCATTGGAAATGGCCAACCAACAATTATTAAAATAACAGCTGTGATAGAAAATAAAGACTTATAATAAAGAATATTGAGTGCAGTATGAATAATTCTGGACATGGCCCATTTTGTCAAAAATAAAATATTGTAAAATCATGTCTTTAGCCACTTTCTTGTGTCATTTCCAGAACAGATCCATTAAATAAGTAAAAATTCAGTTTAAGTGAAAATGTGTCCAGCTCTGAATGATTTGATGTTTAACTGTAAATAACCTCATCCCAAATCTCCCACAAAATCATAACAAGTACATAATATTGTGAATAGCCTAATGTACGATTAAGTTTTTACAGCATTGTTTTGATACAATGTTTGACCAAAATGCAATGCATGGTGTTTGCAGATGGATTCCGAAAAGTCATGCACGTTGATACAGGCATTGTGAAGCAGGAAAGAGATGGACCAGTGGAGTTTCAGCATCCATACTTCA
This sequence comes from Bostrychus sinensis, assembly GCA_020698575.1. Classification (NCBI taxonomy): domain Eukaryota; kingdom Metazoa; phylum Chordata; class Actinopteri; order Gobiiformes; family Eleotridae; genus Bostrychus; species Bostrychus sinensis. The sequence continues at coordinate 874,800 of CM036257.1, forward strand.
AACACGGACAGGATGAGCTACTGGAGAACATCAAGAGGAAGGTGAGCTGAACATGAAGTACATGAAGCTTAGAACAATTTTTATGTGCTTTTTCAGAACTATAGTCGAGTCAAAGTGACCAAGAGTTACTTTTATCGGTAACCCATTCTTGCATTTGACACTAATAAATGCACACCTAGATTTCATTTTAGACTCCAAAAACGTGGAAAAATATATAATCCAGAGCAGATGTTTATTGCATTATACAAAAACCTGAGCTCGTGTCCAAGTCCAACAGAACCAGATTTTACAATAAAACATTTCTCCTCTAGCTTCTGATAACTGGGGGTACATTATTTTTTCATAATAACAATAACCAATCAGCATTCTTTAAAAAAGGTGTGCAACTCTGTCACTTTTACGTAAATTAGTCATTAGTCCAGCCCAACTGTACTAATGCCAACCACCCACACATGCACTTTGGTCTATTTAGTGGAATATTGCAGATCATGATGTAATCTATTTGTGACATGTCCATCATATTAGGTGTCTGCCCTACTCTAATGTCATCAGTAAATAACCAGACCCATCAAGTCTATGTCTATGCCCCATAGTGGCAGTTAACTTTCAGTCAAAGGAAACTTAAATAATGGGGTACCTACTCCTACTGTATGTCTCCACAGCTGTCTTATCTTCAGTGGAGCCCTCTACTGGCCCTTCACTGTTACATAATTACTTGGAAAATCCATGCCAGTGAACATGAAGTAACCGAAATAATTATTACTATAGTACTATACTGTTAGTATTATGCGCACCTTAAAATGATAATAACAGATTACTTACAGTTTGATCATTCCTCTAATGTGCTAGCATAAAAGCATAAGTGTTAATTCTTGTGTTCAGTGTTAAATCACAATTGCTTAAAGTAACTACTAGGTATGTAACGATATCCAAATCTCACGGTACGATATTATAACAATATTAACCTCACAATATGATATTTATTGCGATATTGTGTGGAGGCTCACGGTATTGTGGAAATGCTCACGATAACATATATAAAAATGTGTTTGTGTTGATTGTGTGTTTATGTTTGACTAACTGTTTGTGAAGCCCTTTGAGGCGACTTTTGTTGTGATACTGGGCTATTACTTGGTGCAATAATTATTGGCATATTTCATGTTTTATCTGATCTAAAGTGTGACACATAACTGAATAAGTTTTCATCTTAATCACATTAGTTTGGTCTGACAACAAAAAGCTTTAAACAGCAGCTCAAACAGGTGCCATGAGCTATGACCATAAAAGGAACTTCCCCTTCGTATACATCAAAGGACATGAGGCTCTTGTAAACAAAGAGCACGTCTCTCAGACATCACTGATCTGGGGTCAGCACAGGGGCAAATGTTCATTGTTTGCTTTTATCCATAAACTCCTGCTCACACCTTTCCTCTGCTGGACACTAAAGCTAGTTTATAGTTTTCAGCGCGAGTCTAGTCCAAGCCTGTAGTCCGCTCCTCGAGCACACAGAGACGAGGAGAGACAGGAAACGAACAAGTGAAGCGTTGTGGTGCCGCGTATGAACGTAAAAAGTTTATTTGGTAACTTTTAGTGTATTATTTACTAACCTTTTGAATCCTTTGCTACAGAAAACAGCTATTAGTCTTGATATTTGCTGATTATTCTTGCTAAAGCTACTGAAAACACTGTGCTCCTCCTCAAAGTTGGAGGCTATGCACATGCTCAGGAGCAAAGGATCATGGTCTATGTAATTCTCTCTGCTTTTTAATCACACCACTGCAACAAAACTATGTTTTTTCGCTCAGGGAGAATACTGTTTGATACCGTAACGAGACCATGATGATATTTAGAGACTTTTGCTATAGCGATATCCCGATATCGCCAATACTGTTGCATCCCTAGTAACTACACTTACATGGCCATTTAATGTGTTTTTCAGGTTTAAATGAAAGTTTTATAATATTAAATTACATCGGAAATCTTTTCGGCAAAGGATAAAAAAGTGTCTTGGTAGAATAAAACGCACTGCCTCTCATATACCTCTGTGTAAATTAATACTTTTGACTGGACAATGCTGAGATATGCTTATCACATTTTAAACACTTTTTTCAGATAAATCAAACAAGCAAGGTTATAGGTATCTTTGTCATACAAAACAGCTCTACGGTATATGTGGAAACAACACCTGATGATGTTCACTTCTGAAATCTGTTCTAATTATAAAAATGTTGTAAAAGTATGTGACAAAATATCTTTGAGGTTTCTAATGCACGGCCAGAAGAAAACAAGATCCGACAAGCTGACCTGACGAAGATACTAGCCAGTGTCCAGAATGTTCAGTGCAAACAGGACAACATTGATGCACGGCTGGCCACGCTCAAGAGGTGAGTGCCTGTCTATGTCAGGGAAGCTTAGCCTGGCGAGCCAGACTGTCCTACTTGCTTTTCGCTAACAGGAGAGCCTGGTTTCCCTCTCGGAGCGGAGCATTTCTTCGGTTCAATTTTGAACTGGCCAATCACAGACATTTATCTGCAGTGCATCTTATGAAAGCCAAAGAGCTAACCAAAGTAGCACTGGCTACAAAGCTAATTTAATAACTTTTCTGACCTGATTAACGGCGTTTATAGTTTTTTTTCATCACCTGTTGTTTCTGCTGAAGTCCTCATTGTTCAGTCCTCGGCATAATTTTTTTCTTTGTATTGTTGCCATTTTAACAACAGTTAAATCCTGTTGACATTCGATATAACAAACGCATAAAAAAAAAATACTTTTACCACAAGTCTTTGTAACACTGGCTTCTGCAGCTGTCCCCATTCAGAAATAAGTTCAGAGCTACTCATAATATGCCGTATTCTGGTGTTTTATGAAAAAAACGTCAAGAATCCCTGTTTGTTTTCCGCCACAGAAATGAAATGTTATTGAAGAGGTACCAGACTAACTTCTTTGTATAGAATAGGAAAAGAGTTTGTCTGGCAGGCCAAGCTAATGGAAGCAGGCCACTACATCGGAAATGTCTACACGTATTTAGTTAAAAGAGTTGATTATATGATGACAATTGGGTCCATTATTCATTCACTCCTCAATCACACTGAGGAGGTGAGCTACTTCTGTAGCCACAGCTGCCCTGGGGCAAACTAATGGAGTTGCGGCTGCCATTCTGTGCCTAGGGTCTCTCCGACCACCACCAAATATGCAGTCACACTAACACATTCATACATCTGTGCCACAAACACTGTAGGGGAGGTGGGTGTATTCTCTTGCCCAAGGACACAACAGCAGTATACAATGCTGGTAGTGGGGATTAATCTGCCAACCCTCCAGTTTGTGGCAGTAGATTTTACCTACTGAGCTACTGCTGCCCCAGTGTAGATTGTGTGGTGTTTGGAAAGAACTTGTTTGTGTACAATGGGTAGTTTTGCCATGTAGTGTGAAAATGTGCTTCTCCACGGCAGGATAAGTACAAGGTTACAAAGATGGCCCACTAATCAGAGAGGGTAAATGAGCTGTGGGTGTGAAGAAGGAGGGAAAGTGTCTTGTTTTACTTTTTTTTTTTTTTTTTTTCACTTGAGCTTATGTTGACTGAAAGTTAACATTTATCATCAGACGCAGAATCAAATCCAGTGTAGAGATAAGTCTGTCTTTGGAGACAGAGGACAGTAAATCCAATGTAACTGTTGTCTACTGGATACAAGTTTCCTTAAAAGGGGTAGAGCAGTTGAGATAAACTAAAACTGTGATGTAATGTCAGTCCTGCTCCCACTTTGTGTGTGGGTTTACTACTGTTCTCTTTGCCTAAAAAAACACATGTGAGATGCAAGAATCTTATTAACGAGCATGTACAATTTTTATCAATTTAAATATTTGTGATTTTATTTAAACAGCTTTTGTTTAAACAACTGTCTGTGATGCTTAAGCTTTCTGTTCTTATTTTTAGAGAGAATGAAGCTCTGTGGACAGAGATCTCAGACCTCCGACAGAAACATTCTCATCAACAGCAACTGATAAAGAAGGTAGGCATACACTGTTTTGCTCTTTTTTTTTTTTTTTTTTTTTTTTAAGCCTTGTCCACACAGAGATGGGCTTAAGTGCAAAGGTTTTTTATCATGTAGGTCTTTTGGGTAGCCTTATACAATAATTATTTTTTAACCGGCAAAATTTCAAAACGCTGTATTTGTGTTTCCATGTTTACAGCTTATACACATATTTTCTGAAAAATGATACTGTAGCCCCACCTCCCCTTAATCTGCATGCCCTAAACTCCAACAACAGCAACAACAACACTGGCACCTTACATTGTTGTGTTCGAGCTGCAGACGCTATGGAGCTTTTTATGGCTTTTACAGCAAAATATTCTGCACCTCTCAATACAGACTAAGTTCTCCTTAAGTCCGGGACACACCGGGGCGATCATCGGCCATTGGGCACAGTCAGATGGTTTGACACGGTCAGTGACGTGAGTCTGTTTGGTGTGTTCTGCATCATCGGACGTAGTAGGAGACAGTTGGACACAGTTCTGGCCGATGGTTAACGTGCGCTCTGATTGGCTTTGTGTCCCGTTCAAAATTTGTCAAACAGCTCGAGTCTAACATCAAAATATAAGGAACTTTCTGTTCTACAACTACTTCATTATGTTTCCACATCTGTGATTGTAATGTGCTGCAGTTGGCTTACATTAGCTTGTAGCCTCTTGCAGATAAAATATAATCCTCCCTCTGAGGCAAACAGCTGCAATAAACCAGTCCCTTTTATTTATTACTGTGATCAGACCAGTTTAATCTAGCGCGTATAATTATTATTGACTGATAAATACTTGAGTTAAACACATGTTTTGCAGTTTTATTCACTAGAGTTTAAATAACCACGGAGTTTAGTGACTAGCGCCGCCTGCTGTTGTAAATAGTTATTAAGTTTTGCACATGCGCACTGCTTGGCCATGGGTCTGAATCGCTCCGGTGTGTCTGCAGCTACTTTCAGTGGCGACAAGGAGAGACGTGAGGCGACGAGCAGTTGCCCTGCCTCTGCTGACAGTGGTCGGGCATTGGGTTGGTGTGTCCCAGGCTTTAGGCTTTACATCACACCAGTTTTCTGCACATGCCCCATTTGCTCTCGTCTGTTTTTGGTGCGTTTCTGTGGCAGTGTTACAGCACTACTAACAGACCTGGCAGATGTATAACAGCGTTTTCTCCGGAAATGTGGACACCCACATTTTCTGAGACAGTTCCTTGTTTATGGAAAATGTGTTTGAAACTATTAACATTAACTAACTACTAACATTTTCGTCTATGTGTATACAGCCTTAGGTTAAAAAATAAATAATATAATCTTGAATAACACTTTTCTAGGCACTCAAAGTCGCTTTACAATTTGGTGCATTATTCATTTACTCCTCAGTGGTGGTGAGCTACTTCTATAGCCACAGCTGCCCTGGGGCAGACTGATGGAGGCGTGGCTTCCATTTTACGGCCCCTACGACCACCACGAAACACAGTCACACAGTCACCGGCAAGGTGGGTGAAGTGTCTTGCCCAAGGACACAACGACAGTATGCATTGCCGGTTGTGGGGCTTGACCTGCCAACCTTTGGGTTAGTGGGCAAAGTGTCTCTACCGACTGAGCTACTGCCACCCCGGAATAAATAATAACAATCCATACACATGCATTAGGTGGGAATTTTCACTGGGGAAGTTTTATCTTGATATGTGGCTAGTAAATTGTGTGTTTCTTAATTATTGGCTTTAAACATAGTATTTATTTATTTTTTAAAACACAAGCATAAATTAAAAACAAAACCTCCTCACTTGCCTCCTTTCAAACAGTTGTTTTTCTTTCTTAATGTGACCTGGATTTCTGTGTTGTGATTGTTTAGTGTGCGTGGTGACTCAGTAACCCACGAGACACTGGAAGTGCTTTGGAAGGACACATTTTTTGCACCTGACAAACAGGAACAAGTTTAGCTAGAATATGATCTCCATTCTATACAAAAGGCTACACCAATGTGTTAGCATACTTCATTTTTGGAGCAAAGTAATAAGTAACCACAACAGCTTTATAATATTTCAAGTTTCATTAATTGTACAGAGTAGATGAAAATAGGCATTTGGGTTAAAGAAATAAGGATAGCAGTCAATTACAAACTGACCTCTTCCCAGAGGGACAAATCAAAAGGCAAGAGGAGATGAGACAGTATTCCTAAAAGGATTCAGCTTCCTGAATTGACATTAGCTATGCTGTGCTATCTACATGTCTGTAACATTGTAGTTTATTACTTTATTGGACTGCTGTTATATTCTGTGTTCTCATAAGCCACATGTACTCTAATAGCCTACATTTTGAACATTTATTGAGTGGGTGTAAAAACAGATCCCTCAGAATTAATCCTGGTGGACTAACTCAAATCCTGATCTGAAAACAGGTATTTCAAAACAGATATGCCCCTGAAGATGTGGATTCACATTTGTGCCTTTGATCCTGATTAAAGGCCTTTGTTTCAGTGTCAGTGTCAGTTTGACCCTGAAATTCAGGATTACAGTGATCCTACATCAGAGGTGGATTTTTGAGGGTGATGATTTTGTTTGTTTTTTTCTTCACAACTTTATTCAGTTAAAATCATCATATTGTAACTGTATGTCCTAAATGCCTCTTTAAAATGTAAAGCCACATGAAGTAGATTTGTTTTTCATTGAGTAATAAGATAGCGGACGTAGTGTTATGGTATGATATTTGGCTAAGAACATTATTAATTTTACTATAGCTGAAATAGTTTTACTATTTTGGGAAATTAATGTTATCTACATATTGCGCCACTGTGTGTTCATTTATTGATCATTTGTGTTCTTTTTCTCAGCTCATACATTTTCTTGTCACATTGGTACAGAACAACCACATCCTTAATTTGAAACGTAAGCGGTGAGTTACATTTCTGCTGCTCTTACTTGTGCTGATATTGTTGCAGTAAGTGCCCTCAAATTCCTCCTTTTAGCTAATTCTTATTTTTGTTTGGTAGGCCACTTCTTATGAACAGCAATGGGAAGAAACCTAAATATATTCATGAGATTTATGATGACAAAGTGTGTGTGGAGCAGGTGAGTAGTGGGGAGTTGGGCAGTATTGACTGTGCAGACATGCTAAATTGGAATATAATGGTTTTCTCCTTTAGCCCTCAGTCAACAGTATGAACAGTGTTACAAGCTCGGACCTTTCTGAAGACGTTATTATTTGTGACTTTACGGATGCTGATCCTGAGGTGATGGCAGAGGTCAGCCAGGGGTCATCCAGAAGCCAAGAGAACAGGTGAGAGTACCAATGTAGATGATAAAAATGCTAAGTGTAGAGCACAAGTTAACACAATTCCCAGAAATGTTGACCTATTGCTCTGTTCTTAGCCTAGCAATATATTGCATTCCATATTTATCCAATAACCTTTAGGTGTTTTGTGCATCTTACTTACTACTCAAAGTACTTAATCCTTATCGTCCTCTTTGACTTTTGAGGTGTTGGCTATTTGCTGTCATCAGGTCCAATTTTGGGGATCCAGTTTTGTTGTAGGGATGCACCGATACCACTTTTTTGCAAACTGATACGAGTACAAGTACTTTGAGTTTGGTACTTGCCGATACAGAGTACCGATACGAGTACTTGTAAAGCCATTACACTTCATTCAATTACTTTGAAAAATGATTTTAATTTTTCATTCTCTTACAGTAAGCAATCATTACTTACATTTGAACGTTCTACTTTTTATGGCCCTGCCACATTTTACTCCAAAAAGAGAAATATACTTACAGTAGTATAACATATTATCGTCACTGTGTGTTTTAACAAACAGCCTTGCCACATAGGTCACTTAAAAATATTACAACTAGAACTCTTAAATAGAATATGTATGCCTCTTAACTGTAACAACATAAAGCTGTAGCAAAGCAACTGAAGTAATATATTAAGTTATCAGTGACTTCTGTATGTAAAAGCTATTGCTATTTGGAAAAGGAAATTAATGAAAAGCAACTTCTCTGCTGTATCAGCTGTTGGCCTGTCTCAGTTTTCATCTACAGTATGTGACACAGAACTAAAAAGCCTTTCACTTTCCACACTGCTGCATGGTGCTGAGAGGTATCTCTGGGACATTTTAGCCAAAGTAGGGAACCACACTTTATTAACCCCCCCCCCAGTACTGGAAAGGGTTGTCTTCCCGTGCAATTGTGGTCTCTCCAAGATAGGTCTCTAACTCAATGGCAGCACCAACAGGTGCATAGCTCACTGATGTTGATTCCTGTTCATTTGCAATTTCATCAAAGGGTCCAGACTGCTGCTAGCTTGTGCCTTGTGAAGCTTTCTGGCAGGTGGCTCCCCCAGATCCTTCTCGTCTGCCTCTCCTCTGGATACCCCCTCCAGCTTCTGCTTCAGCATTTCCTTGGCCTCTACAGCGATGTTGATGTTTGAGAAAAAACGATCTTTATACCTAAAATACAAAAATGATATATACATGACTGTATTTGTTTTTAAATCGTCAGTATTTAATTCATAATTTTCCTGATCTAATTAAAAGAAGCAGCTTATGATTTAATTTCATTTAAATGTATAAGTTGAAATGTACTTTTTCAGGTTAGTAATTATGAAAAAGCTTTTTATGTTTTAATTATCACACTTAAAGACTGACAAACACTAAAACACACTTTTTACCTTGGATCGAGTAGAGTTGCGATGCAGTAGAGGGCGTTTATCTCCATGTCAGTGAAGCGCCTTTTGACAGCTGCAGCTAACATCCCTTTAATTGTTTTGAATGCCATGATCCTCATCCGTTTCTCTGTTTAGTATAGTCTTAGAAGTACGGTGACAGCAGGAATGACATCTGATGCCACTGCATCAAAGGAACTTACTTTTTGGGGTAATTCCTCAAATGGAGCAAGGACAATATTAGTCTTTTCCAAAAGCGTCCACTGGTGGGCAGTGAGATTTTCAGCTCGGGAAGCTCGTGCTCAGACCCATATATTCCCACTACCCTCTTCTGCTCAATGAGAGACTGCAGCATGTAGTACGTGCTGTCCCAGCGCGTCTGTACGTCCTGTTGCAGTCTCTTTACTGGCTGGTTGAGCTGCTCCTGAATATCCTCAAGGTGGGAGTAGGCTAAGGCGCAATGTTTAAAATGTCCAACTATTTTCCGTCCGACAGCGACAGCATCTGCTACACTCCTCTGTGACATAAGACCTTCATTAACAGCTAGTTGGAGCATGTGTGCAACACATGGCAAGCTGGGAAGTCCAGCGTCACTCATGGCTTTGATCATGTTTTTCGCGTTATCACGTAACACTACATGAACAGAACTTTTGGAGATCCTCCATGTCTGAAGCATGTCATCAAACACACCTGCAATAGCTTGGCTTGTGTGTGAACCCCGAAACTGTTTTGCATGTAAAACGACTCTTCGCAGAGTAAAATCCTGGTCTATCCACTAGTGCAGTAAAGCTAATGAGAGACACGGGGCTAACGCTGCTAGTCCAAATATCAGTGGTGAAGCTGAGGGATGAAATGCCTTGCAGCATGCAGTGGAGCTTTGACAAAACAGTGTCAGTGATATGACTGTAATGCCCTTTTCTCCGGTCTACCCCAAAAGCTTCTCCAACGATTACAATATGTTCATAACTCGGCAGCAAGAATTATCACCCGTACAAAATCTATAGAACACATCACACCGGTCCTGATTCAACTTCACTGGCTCCCAATAACCCAAAGAATTCAATACAAACTCCTCCTTACCTTCAAAGCACTCCACAACCATGCCCCCTCATACCTGTCTGACCTGGTTCATCCTTACACTCCCTCCCGTGCCCTCCGCTCCTCCTCTGCTGGTCTCCTCTCCTGTCCCCTCTGTTAAAATGGTTACAATGGGGGCCAGGGCCTTCAGTCACTCTGCCCCCAAACTCTGGAACTCACTCCCCATTCACAGTCGTCAACTGGACTCTATTAACATTTTCAAATCACACCTCAAAACTTACCTGTTCAAATTTGCTTCTTCATTATATAGTCATTGTTTTTATTGTTATTTTATTTTTATGTATTGTTGGTGTTTATTACTTGTGTTGTAAGGTGTCCTTGGGTGTCTTGAAAGGTGCCATCAAATAAAATGAATTATTATTATTATTATTATTATTATTATTATGGCGGCTGGGGATCTCATACCTCAGCTCCAGTACTTCGAGAAGGCGTTCGAAATCCCACATTGTCAACAACTGACAATGGCTGGTCATCGAGAGCGATGTACTCAGCAATAATGTCCGTTATTTTTATTGCGCGGGGATTATCTCTGGACATTTTCTCTCGCTTCTCCAGGGTTTGCTGCAAAGTTGGTTGTTGTTGGTTGGAAATCTCTCTGTACTCGATATCGTGGTGAGTTTTCAAATGTTTTATCAAGTTGCTCATGTTATAAGTAGTAGCATTTGTCCCTCCTCTTGATAATTTTGCTGCGCAAAGTTTGCAGTTCGCTTTATTTTTCTCACTGTCGCTCACGTCAAAATACCTCCACACGGCTGACATCATTTCGCCTTTCTATCATCTTGCATCGTGCGTGAACGTCAAGTGTCGTGACGCCGCTGTAGTAAATGGTATCGGTTGCTGGTATCGGCCGCACTCTCATGAATATGAGTACGAGTAAGTGCACATGGTATCAGTACCGATACCCGATACTGGTATCGGTATCGGTGCATCCCTGTTTTGTTTTATGCCTAGAACAGGTCCTAAACACCTAAAGTGCTGTCTTCTCTATCTTCTCTATTTCTATCACTATGCTCTGCCAATTAGTCTTCTTGTAAAGACAGCATTACAGAAAATACAGCAGATCTTTCTAAGACACCTGTTATGGAGAGCATCTGGTTTGTTCATATCAGCCTCTTTGTTACTCGCCATCATGTGAGCCATACAGCAGGACTGATCTGACATTGTACTGTTCAATTCAGTTTATTTGCCATTTGCAGTATAAAAAACTACATTGGAAAACAGTTGCAAGAAGCTCAACGTGCACTGTCAACAGTTCAATGTTAGTTAGTTAGTGTCTTCAGTTGCTTTTTGAAGGAATCAACAGAGTCAGCCACACGGAGAGACAGGGGCAGGGCATTCCACAGTCTAGGGTAGGTGTGTCAAACTCAATCGGAGCTGGGGCCAAAATTAGAAAACCAGTCTTGGTCGTGGGCCGAATAAGAGTATTATATAGATAATAAAGCCAGCCTACGGTATTTTTGTTCTCAGTTAGGCTACAATAGGCTTTTCAACATAGAATAGTACTTCCCCACAGAAATACAAATGTAGATTTGTGGTTTTAAGGGGCTTTGTAGTTTTGTTGTAAATCAGAACTTAGAACTCAACAAATAACAACAAATAGGCCACAGACTACTGACTAACACTGGCCAATTATTTATTTACTTAAGTATTATTTATTGCCACAGATACCCAACTCCTCATATAAGACAGGTGTTTTCATCAGGTCCACTATGTTTTACTGTGACAGTGGGTATTACCAGCAGATAAATATTTAGGTGCATGCCATGCCCTTTATGTAAATAAGCCCAGCACAACTTTAAAGGCCTAGATACACCAAGGCGACTCCCAGACTGCCACCGATAAGACGGAGCGACAGCTCGTCTCTTCTCGTCTCCTCTCGTTCCCTCCCGTTTCCTTTTTCCCTCTTCATACACCGAAGCGACAACCGTCCTAAAGACCGTGTAATTACCCCCCCCCCAAAGCGGCAGATGGCGCTAGCCAGTGAACAAAGATCAACAGAAGTGACACAATGTTTGCGGAGTACATCTGCATGTAGCGCACCTTGGTCTGCCACTGTTCTCAGCTTGTTTGAACATTTGAGAAGTGTGATAATGACCGGTTTGGACATTGTTTTGTGTGGATTAGGTGCCGCTGCTCTGTTACTTGAAGAAGATAACTTTCCGCACGGAATTGCGAAGAATGCAAAAATGGTGACGGTACGCTGCCACAGCGTTTGTCGCCTCTCGTCACTCCGTCACTTCCGGCAGCTGTAGTGCTAGGCCTATCAGAGCGCTTTGTGCCAAAGACCAAAGTCGCCAATTCAACAAGGCTAATCGCAGGAAACTAGTCAGACGGCCACCGTCCTGGAGCGATGGGGGGTGACGGCGCATACATATCAAAAGGACGGAAATGAGCGACGTGGAAGAACCGTTAAGACGGCTTCAGACGGGCGATCGTCGCCTTGGTGTATACCCCCCTTAAGCTGGCTGAGTCAGCACCTACACACAAACATGTATTATAGGCCTACTTTACTTTTATTGAGCAAACTACTGTCCACCTCTCTGTCCTCTGCAGGACACAGTGTGAGCAGGATTATACCTCTTTCTGGGCAGGTTTAGCTCGCTGTGTGTTAATGAGTGCATTAGAGCACAAGTAGCGACAGAGAGAAAGGAAAAAGTGCGACGGAGGGCAGTGCTGTGAAAGAACTTAGACAACTCTCTGCTGATAACTTGGTTTTACTGACACAGTGTGACACAGGCTATGTTTAAACTGCTGCTGTCTGTAGCTTCTGTTTTTGGAGACGGGGTTTGTAAAGGTGATGTTCTTACACTGCTGTGCGGTTGGAGCCTGTTTTTATTGCTGCCACATTAGTTCAACAAACAAAGTGTAGAGTGTTTAGAGAGTCCCACCTGTTTAAGAAGCTCCTGCTCTCACTGACCCCTCTTTGTCCATTTATTTTGTGGAAAGTTAAAATTTCCTGTCGGAGAATCCTTCACACTCTCTCTGCTCCTGCGGCTTGTTAAATGCCACTCGCTAAAACAGCGGGGGAGGGGCAGTGCCGGCGCGCAGCGGCGCCTCTTCTGAAGCGCATTATGGGAGATGTAGTTCAAACAGATTGAGTACAGTATATCGCCGGGCCATTATTAATATAAAATGGAAATGATCTCGCAGGCCAAAAGAAATTATCCTGCGGGCCTTGAGTTTGACACATGTGGTCTAGGAGCTACTGCTTGAAAGGACAGGTCTCCTCGAGTTTTAAACCAGGTCTTAGGGACCTTCAGGACGTTCTGGCCCGAAGACCGGAGGGAGCGACCAGAGGTGTAAGGAATCAACATTTCCGAGATGTATTCGGGGGCCTGTCCATTAAAAGCTCTAAAAGTCAAGCCTAAAATTTTTAAATCAATTCTAAATTTGACAGGTAGCCAATGTAAAGAGGATAAAACTGGTGTAATGTGTGCCCTTTTGTTGGTTCCTATTAAAAGCCTTGCTGCAGCATTCTGGACCAACTGGAGACGAGTGACTGCAGCTTTGTTAAAACAAGTAAAAAGAGAGTTAGAATAATCTAAATGAGAAGAAATAAAAGCATGGATAATCAACTCCAGGTCAGATTTGGATAACATAACACTCAATTTAGAGATAGTTCTCAGATGGTAAAAGCATTTTTTAACCAAATGTCTAGAATGGCTGTCCAGGGACATTGACCGGTCAAATATAACACCAAGGTTTCTGAGACTAGGCTGGGAGGAGGAGCCCAGAGAACCCAGGTGATGTTTGATAAAAGGAACTTTCTTCTCAGGAGCAATGATCAGAGTTTCAGTTTTCCTATAATTTAATTGAAGGCTTTTATGAGCAAGCCAGTCCTTAATGCATGAGACACAATTTAATAACTCTGTTACCTTATATAACTCTGAGTCATTGAAGGAGAAGTACAATTGGATGTCATCAGCGTACAAATGGTAAGACACATTTTTGAAGCTGCTTATAATTTTTCCTAGAGGGCTGATGTACAGAAGGAACAGAATTGGGCCTACGACTGAGCCCTGAGGGACACCATGTAACAAGGGAGTGACTTCAGACATCACATTATTCACAAACATGGCAAAAGGTTCTGTTGGTTAGATAAGAGGAAAACCATGAAAGAGCAGTCCCAGAAATTCCTAACTCATTTTGCAGTTGACATAACAGTATTTTGTGGTCAACTGTGTCAAAAGCTGAGGACAGATCTATTAAAACCAATACACTGTACTGACCAGAGTCTGCAGCCATCAATATGTCATTAGAGACCTTTAACAGGGCAGTCTCAGTGGCGTGCATCCTGCGGAACCCAGACTGAAACTTATCCAGAATCCTATGATTAATCAGAAAAGTAGTCAGCTGCCCTGCAACTACTTTTTCCATAACCTTAGCTAGAAAAGGCAATTTTGATATCGGCCTGTAATTGCTTAGCTCTGATGGATCCAAATTTGGCTTCTTCAGAATAGGACTTAACGCTGCCTGTTTGAAAGGGCTTGGTACTGACCCAGTTGACAGGGAAATATTTATCAATCTGGCAACATGTGGACCAACCACATCAAACACCTTTAAAAACAGTGAGGTGGGTACAGCATCAAGTGGCCAGGAAGAGGGTTTCATCTTTTTAGTAAAACTCACGCGCATAAATGTGTAAATAAAAGTCACAGGCATAAATGAAGACCAAGAGCACAACAGAGTACCAACACTAGGGGTGCTATCCGGAGATGATTTAACACTTGCCCTGATATCATCAACCTTTTTCACAAAAAAGTTTAAAAACTTGTTACAGTCATCTGTTGTGTGTACAGGCACCAGTGAAGCTGAAGGTGATACAGTGTTGTGGATGGTATCAAACAGGATTTTTGGATTTTTCTTGTTCATATTCACAAGATTAGAAAAGTATTCAGATCTGGCCTGTTTAATCATCTCATTAAGTGATGAGATCAACTCTCTTTAATGCAGTCTGTGCACTTCAAGCTTTGTAGACTTCCACAGACGCTCCACCTGACGACATGTTCTCCTACACGCCATAATGTTCTCATTCATCCAGGGGCAGGGGTTATTAGGAGAAGATATTTTGAGCTTAACAGGAGCAACCTCATTTAAGACAGACAGGCAATGGTTATTAAAAGACTGGGCAAAAGAATCCACTTCATTGCAACCATCGCAACAACTAGGCTCAAATAATTCAGAGAATTTCTCAACTGCAGTTTGACTTATAATTCGCCTTTGAGAAATCACTTTATGCGGACGGCTGTCTAAATCAAAAGACAAATTCAAATAAACACAGCAGTGGTCCGTAGCATGAACATCCACAACACAAATGTTAAGGCCAAAGGAGAAAACAAGGTCCAGTGTATGTCCTTTCTTATGAGTGGGACCAGACACATGCTGTTTAAAATGAAACGACTCTGTGAGTGACAGAAACTCAGATGCTACACTGCAAGAAGGGTCATCGATGTGTATGTTAAAATCTCCAAGAATTAAAACTTTCTCAAGTTTAATAACAGGCTAAAAACTCAGAAAAATCATCTAAAAACGCACGTGCAGTCTATATATTAAAACACAATAAAATGAGTCAGTATTTCCAACCTTAGTCAACTGCAGCTCAAATGAGTTGAAAGGGTCCGGCTTCATAAGTCTGCAGGAGAAGCAGTCCCGGTAGATGAGAGCGAGTCCACCTCCACGCCGGGCAATACGCGGGGTCCCAAACACGGAACAGTCCTGAGGGCACAGCTCATTCAAATGAGTGTGTTCCTGTTCTCGCTGCCAAGTCTCCGTCAAGAACATAAAAAGGAAAAAAGCTTTATTCGGTATAGAGCGAGCGTTCAGCAAGGCAATCCGTGTTGGCTTTGCGCATTAGGCCGCAGATGCGCGCTGGCCAACTGGGCACTGCAGAGGAGACAGGCCGCTATCCGCACAGCCCGCCTGGCATGTGACAGCTCGTATGATCCGCTCACGCGGTGCAGGGGGCCGGGCTCGTCGAGTCGGGAAGGTTCGGTCAGAGTGCCACAGAGGCGGCGACGCATGGGACAGCGGTGACGCATGAGCCGGGTCCCATCCTGGCTCGCAGACTGTAACCGGCCGGAGGCAGCGCTCGTCCCCAGCAGATCCGGACCCACTCACGATGGCTCTCACCCGCTCCCTCCTCAGCCTGGTCTGAGCCCCAGCTCTGGATCCCCGCTTCCTTCTCCGGCCGCGGCGCTTGCTAGCAGCAGGTACTCAGGAGATGACGTGGCGCATTCAAATTTTGGAGGGAAAAACTCCGTATACCTGGCCCAGGTAACACAAACATCCTCCATTTGCTCTTTAATCCCCAATAACGTGTGCCGATTATATTGATATTGACTGACAGCTTAGACACGGTTAGTTGACAGGCATGATAAAGCAAAATATAATATTAGACAGATCACAGAGATGCACAGTGGAGATGGAGCAGAAGCCAAGCCGAACACAGGCGCCATCTTGACCACACCCCCAGGTTGTGCGACAAGGTGTTAATGTGGTCACATCAAAAAATAAATAAATAAATAAATACTAAGAAACAATAAAAACACGGTATAAATAAATAGCAGTAAAATCGGTAACTAAACCAATATAGTGCATGTCTGAGATATTTCAAATTGCATTGTTCAAAGTCATCACAGCCTGTGGAAAAAAACTTATAGCATGACGAGATGCAGTGCATTTAGTAAGGTAAAGTATACTTTATTGATCCCCGTAGGGGAAATTCATTCTCTGCATTTGACCCATCCCTCAATGCCGCCGGGGCAACCTGTCAGGAGCAGTGGGCTGCAGCTGCGGTGCAGCGCCCGGGAACCCTTCTCCAGATCCAGGATCCTGGTCAGGAGCACCTAGCTGGAGGTGCGGCCCCAAGGTCTGGCGTAATCAAAAACAGACCGGCACGGAGTTGTGACACGGAGGTGCGGTGCCGAGGTCGGGTGCACTCATAAACAGAGTGGCATGGAGGAGCAGCGCGGCAGTCAAGCACACATGAGGTCACAGGTGCTCACCAGCAGCAGTGCATGTTGATGGGACTGAAGGAGGAGACGAACGTGGTACTTTCTAGTTTTGTCTGGTGTCACTCTGAAAAGCCTGTCTGCGTTGCCATGGTGATATAGTTGCCTAAAAAGTTGAATGGGCAGCGTATTTAGACAACAATGAAGTTTGAGGTCATTGTTCTTTAAACGTTAATGTTGCAGGCTAATAACCTTCCTGAAAACCTATAGCACAGCAAACTTCCTCTGTTTTTTAATGACGGGATGTTCTACAGCACACAACAGGAATCACCAGAGAAGATCTGAGTGGAACAGAATCAGAGGCAGGGTAATAGCCCCAAAAAATAGCCTGATAACACAGCAATATCTTTTAAAAAAAATAGGTACGCTTGGCCTGTTGAAATACACGTATTTTTAATTAGATTATTACCACCTCATATTTGTTTAAAAACAGATTTTGTTAGTTTTAATAATTCTAGCTAATATCGTTACGAAAAAGCTCAAGTAACAGTGTATTTTTATCACCTCTGGTACTTTTTACCTGTGAATTATTATATTATGGACAAAAAAAATCTTTAACGCAACTTTTAAGAAAATCACCCACAAAATCAGCCATTTTTTTCTGGAAATCTCTTGTTATAAGTCCAGATTTGTGAATAATCTCTAGGACTGTGAGGTCACAGCATATGGTCCTGCAAGCAGAGCGAACCACTCTGTTTAAATTTTTCTTTTCTTTCACAGTGAGATTACCAAACCACACAGTAACAGAGCTAGTAAGAAGACTTTCAATACCACACCGATAAAAGTTTAAAAGAATAGTTTTGTTTTGAGTGAATTCTCTTAGTTTTTGTTAAAAGAAGAAATGCTTGGCGGTCCTTTTTAGCAATGTCGAATATTTATCCTGAGACAATACTGGGGCGACTTCTACATATTCCACAGTTTGTAAATGCACTGTAAGCCTTTCCCAACCTTGCTCTAATGTCTTTCTGGGCTGTGTTGTCTTTGCTCCTGAGGTAGGTGAATTTACCTACAATTTCAAAAGGCTCATCATTTACTGTAATTGGTTATTCTGAAGTGACATTGATGCACTTCACCTTTGTTTTTGAGACACTGATGTTAGGCCTGTCTGCTTGGCGAGTCCATCAGTTTTCTCTTAAAGATGTGTGTTTTAAGGAGAGGGCAGCAAGTTCATCACCAGCTAAGTCCAATTCTCTTGATGGGGGAATGGAGTCCATTGAAATCCTCTCTGTTTGTCAGATGTTTTCTTCTGAATTATCCAGTCAGTTGCTACCAGAAAAAGCATAGTGGAGATGATTGAAAAATCCATGAAAACACTTTATTCACAGTAAATGATAAATCAGGATTTGATAGTTCTCTTTTTTTACAGCTTATTTTAAATTTGATGGCATCACACAAAGTTATAACAAGGCAACAGTTTTTTTCTTATAAAAGAAAAATAACTAATTAGGTTAATTGGTAACAAATTTAATAAGATAACTGGGTAAAAAAGGAGCATTTTGGAAAGAGTCCTGTGTTATTACTATTGGATGTATTGGATTCTGCTTGTGATTTTCAGACAGATATGATTCTGTACTGGAAATCACTGCTTCAGAAACACTTCCTGAGGTCACTGTCTTTGCACAAAGTTTGCACAAATCCAAGTTATAGCTGTGTCGGGCATAGAAGAAACCATATTTGAACATTCTCCAGAAACATCTCCGTCTTCTCTGGGTCAAAACTCATTTAAAATGGACTAAGGTAATACTGTATTTAAAACCCAAAACAGACCACGTCTTTTGGTAATTTCCTGATTCATGCAGTGACTTTCAGTACAGTATCATGACTGTTTTGTGCAACTTGTCAGGATTAGAAATTGTTTAAAAAGGCTGTTAATAAAATCCATTGTGAAACGCCTGTCTTCAGTGATGTGGAGATTGTGGAGGTGGAGCTGGACAGTGGCTTGGTGCCTGCAGAGATGGAGGTGAGCACTACATGCACAGAGCCCAGCACACAGAGCCAGCCTTCCCCAGAGAAGAGCAGATCCAGTGCTGTAGACTGTCCTGCCAGCTCCGCTTTGCAGCTCAACACGCTGTCTGCCCTCAGCCAGGAGGACCCCCTCAAGATGATGGACTACATACTCAAAGAAAATGGGGCCATTTCACAGAACATCAACCTGCTGGGCAAGTAAGTGCAGAAAACAGCAACATGATATCAACTCAACACAAAAGAGCTTAAAAAGCTGTGTGTTAAATTCCAAACATATTCTGTTTTTTATCTGGTTATGCTTTAGCTTACTGCTTGGTCTAAGTCCTGGTCTCGTAAATCTTTAATATTGATCTAGACCAGTGGTTCTTAAACTTTTCACACCAAATACTGCCTCAGAAAATATTTGGCTTTCCAAGTACCGTGTTTAACCGACTAAAATGGGTCCAAATTAGAACTAAACCAGGTCTAAACTGAGAAACAAAATGGCGATTAACTAAGAAAATGTATTACTGAATAAGGATTAAACAGGGACTACATCAGAACTAAACAAGGTCTGAACCAGGCCTTAACTGAACCTAAACCAGTGCCCTGTACCATAAAGCTGGATTAGAGAGTTGGTGTGTCATTTCGGGGTTAACCCTGAGTTTTCAGTACTACAAAGCTGGTTCACTTTCTATCACAATACATCTCTTTGGAAACATACACAAACTCCTAACCTGGTCTGGAGCAGGTCAAGTTCCTGTATAAGATAAGATGTCTCTTTGACCAATCAGTGACGAGGAACGAACTGCTGTTGTGAAGGAGGAGGAGAAAAGTGCTGCAGGGAGAGGAAAAGGAGAAGTGAATAAGTGTACAGCGAGCATTAGAGTCAACAGAACATCATATCATTTTTTAAACACATTCATACACGTAGGTTACATCTAGTGGGCCTAGTAGACTATAGGCCTACTGCTTGAATGATGTCACATTTTCTGTATATTAAATTTGGATTGAACTCATAAAAATGTACATATGTCTGTGTGGTTTTGAGGCCAGGACCAAACCATGACTGAACTAGAACTAAACCAGGTCTAAACCAGAACTAAAGTCTAAATAAACTAGGTTCGGCAAAATCAAATCTTGAACAGCAAAAAACTCCTAAGCACCACCAGAAAAAGCTTACATACCACCAGTGACCCCCGTACCACCGTTTGAGAAACACTGATCTAGCCAAAGCTTTGATAAGTTAAGGTTAGTCCAGAGCCTTGTTTTTTTTTTTTTTTTCCCATATTTTTGATTTCAATTAAACCATTGTTATATCAGTGTGACTATCAAATGTTGCTTGTCAGGAAGTTAAAGGTGAAGAGGTTTGTGTGAGATGTCGAGCAGCTCTGTGGAGAACTGTTAAGAGAAGCTGCAAATGCTCTGTTCACCGTTCTGCTGCAGGATGGAGCTGATGGACTATCTGGACAGCATTGACTGCAGTCTGGAGGACTTCCAGGCCATGCTGGGGAAGCCGTTTGGTATAGATTACGACGCCCTCGAGGTAAGTGCATCACCAGCTGACAACTTGACATAAGCAAATTAATTCAATTCAGTTGTATTTATATAGTCCAAAGTCACAACATCAGTCGCTTCAAAGGGCTTCACAAACAATTAGTCATACAATCTAACATAAATGCACAATCAAACATAAGCAATAACTGCACTAAACTAAACAGACCCAGGACATCCCCTGTCCTCCTTCCTCCTTCACGTTAGAGAAAAACTCTTAAAAAACCCAGCTGTGAAGAAAAAAATAGAAACCTTATGGAGACCACATTGAAGGAGAGATCCTCTCCCAGGACGGACAGGCTATCAATGTGTCTAGGACTGTTAAATAAAGTCCATTGTGGCACAGGTGTGCCTTAGGCTGGCCATAACATTCCACAGGCCACAATCAACAACCTGATCAGCTCTATGTGAAGGAGGTGTGTTGCCCCCCTCCACCCCCCACCCCCTCTCCCAATACAGTAAAACTGCACATTTTAGAGTGGCCTTTTATTGTGGCCAGCCTAAGGCACACCTATGCAATATTCATGCTGTCTGATCAGCATCTTGATATACCACACCTGTGAGGTGGATGGATTATCTCAGCAAAGGGGAAGTGCTCACTAACACAGAATTCGACAGATTTGTGAACAATATTTGAGAGAAATAGGCCTATTGTGTTCATAGAAAAGGTCTTGATGGTCAGCTGATGAAAAATGGAAGCAAATTTTGCGTTTAAATTTTTGTTAATTTTTTATTGTGTTATTATTTGTAGGAAAGTGTTGGATCCAAACAAAGCACAGGGCAGATGAACCAAGCCAAGACGGAGGCCAACACAGGTGAGGATGCGAGGGCTGCTGTGGCTCAGAAACACTATGTGCAGGATTGTTGTGCTCACTCCATGTTTGTGCATGCTCTCTCAGATAAGCAACTGATCCAGTACACTTCATGCCCTCTGCTGGCCTTCCTCGATGGTTGCTCTGCCCCTCCAGAGCTGGACCTAGCCACTGGGAGCAGCTCCACCACCAGCAGCAGCCAGAAAGCTGCGGTCAGTGCCCCAGCGGGACAGGAGGACACGCTTCCTTCAGAGCTTCTGGACTCTGGAGTATCAAACCAGGCTGGCCGCAGCTCTCTGATCCGGCTTGAGCCCCTCACAGAGGCAGAGGCCAGTGAGGAGACACTTTTCTACATGTGTGAGCTGAGCCCCGCGCCAGAGGCTGACTCCACACAGATGGACAGGGTGTAAGGACCTCTGCTTTACGAACACTTCTAAACCTTTTCCAGGGCTGGGGATGTGCAGAGACAAAATGGCCACAGTGTCTGTTACAGAATCTCATCCACATCTTCAATACTAGCAGCAAAAAACAAAAAACACTTAGATTACTAGTTACTGCTTTTAATCCATGTGGCATTCCACTGTCACTCTCTCTGGGCCAATTTGTTGTCAAGACAAGCAGCATATTACGAAATCACTATTACAAAATTTTCATTTCAACTACTCCAAAGTAGTTGGCAACCAAGTCATACTTTGTCCAGGGTTCCGTTTTTTATACAACACCATTTCAGAGTTAGTTGTACAGGTTAGTATACCTGTACTTATTGGCATAATGGACTTTCCTCTTCACCCATAGCTCCCATGTTGTCTGTCTGCTGCAGTTCGGGGGTGGGTTTGTTTGGTCGCTGCAGAGGACACGTGAGCTGTAGCATTGCTTCCTCAACAGGATTGGGCCGTGAGGGGGAGGGGCATTGTCAGGTGGAAAAGGCAGACACCAGTGAAACGAGCTGTTCTCATCAAACCCAATATTTTTTGCTAGCCTTAGGATTTAGCTGCAGCCTATACAGAATCAGAAATGTTTCTTTTAATCAACCATGATAATGATGAAATGTCTCATTCAGGACAAGTGCTGCTCAAAACTGTTTGTTTAATATGTCCACTTAACAGGTTCATCTCCTATATACATCACAACTGCATTTGGAAACCCAACTGTTATTTCCTGACTTAGATATTTATCAAATGTAATATAAACCATTAAAAGCCTTTAAATTCATTGCTTCAGATTTTGATTGGACAAGCCCTTCTACATACAGCTTGGCCAGTAACAACAACTAGACATCACTTAAAATAATACAGTCCCATGAGTGAATTTGCAATGATGCAGCTCATTTATTACAGATGAACATGTCACTGCAAGGTATAGTTCCTTAAGATCATAAAAAATTGCTTACTTTTTATATTTACGTGTCCAGCATTGTACACATTCAAAAATGTTTAGATACCTTAAAGACTATAAAAGGGGAAAAAATCTTGTGAATAACTGGTCATTGTCCAGGCTGTACCCAACCTCAGGGCTACAGTTGCCGGGATAGGCTCCAGTCAGCTACGCCTCTGAATGGGACAAACTGGGGAAGGTGAAATAATGCTTATTTCATTTATTTCACGATTGGTCACTGTAATTATGATTTAATTTTTGATGATAAATATGAACAGGTCGTGGCCAGCTTATTTCCAGCACTACAGTGCACTCATGATTCCTTTTTTTTTTTTTTTTTTACTTACCTTTTCTTTACTCAGTGCTTCTGCCACATCATTAGGGTACCATTTTTCACAGTAGGTCATTGTCATGGATAACGTGATTTTTAGGCCATTATTCTCTGATAGCAAACAAGTGAGGGTCATGGCATCCAAGATGGCTTCAGTTAGAGCTGCTCAATATGAGAAAAACATGCAATATGTAATAATTATTGTAATGTAATAATTATATTTCAGTATACTGTTTTGACATTGTAAGTGCAATTGAATAAAACTAAACCACAACTAAAAACAAGGCTAATTTAGGACTAAATTAAGGAAATTGCCTCTAAATCTGGACTTGTAAATATTTTTATTTGGTCACAACACATTTTCATTTAAGGCTCTGATAGGACAATGATTCTGAGAGTGTAAATCTCTGTCAGATGGAGGACCTTTATGCATTTAGTTTCTTGCAATATGGATATTGGGTTTGCTAATATCAATATATTTATTGATATCACAATAACAATAAATTTGCAATATTTTGTGCAGCCCTAGCTGCAGTTACCTTTTTATTCCAGTAGGGACCAAAAGATTTGTTTTTGATATTAACCTGATGGCAGACATATCCTGTACTGAACCAAAAGCTTGTGGTGTGGAACCATACCATTCCCTGTCTGACTACTATATGTCATCCAAGGGTTCTCTCTGTTTTAACAAACTGCTTGTGCTTGATCTGACAACAAGAAACTGAATAATTCTATGAACAACTCCTGTGAATATCAAACTGAAACTCTACAGTTAACTGTTGGGGGTTCATGTCTGTCCACAAATACTGAGTATTAGTATGTCTGTCAGTAAAATAACAGTTAAATGTACAAAGCCATGGCTATGTTCCAAGTTGAAAGATTATCCTTCAGTTTGTCGACAGCATAGTGGTCATTCTCATTTCTTTGCTAAATACATTGTGAAAAAATTTTGGAAAATTAAGTGTCACTATTATTTGTGTGGTATGAAAAATATGAAATAAACATACATAAACATACATATGTGATGGTTCAGTTGTCTTGGCTCAGCTTTTGAAACATTTCACAACATCAAGTAGATGTCATCCAATAACCCTGTTCATATTGTGTCTCTGGGAAAGACGCTTCACGCACCTTGCCTGTATGAATGTTTTTGCTTGTGCGTTTTGTAGTGTTTGGACTGGCTGTAAACGCTGAATGGCAGTGTTGTGCAAGTTCACACTTTTCATGAACTAGTTCAAAGTTCAGTTCACACATGTTCAAAGTGAACTGTTCACGTTCATAGTTCACAATTTTAATTTTGAACTAGTTCAAAGTTCAGTTCATTTTATTTTTTTAGGTGAGATATGTAAATGAAAGGCTGAACTTGTTTTTCAAACTATGACTTCTATCACTATACATGTACCTTCTAGCCTCACTGTAGATCTTAAGGTGTACTCACACTCGGCCAATGAACCGCGCCCAAGTCCGGAACGCCCCTAAAGCACAGCAGGTTGCCTCATGTGAGTGCTCCGCAGCGCGCCCAGGCGCGGTACGCTTCAGGACTTTGGCACGGTTGGAGGAGGTGGGCTACGGCATGGCGCGGTTGCTCATGCATGCGCGCACGCACGACTATGAGGCGCGTCATCTATGCAACTGTTCTTCTCTTGGTAAAAAGTGAATAAACTCCATTATCAACACGCGTACCAATGCCAGCGACTTGCGCTCACCTTTCTGAAGAAGAGAACCGACAGCGGCAGTAGTTCTGAAGCCTCTCTCATCGTCTGCGGTGCCTTCGCTGCTCCTCGTATGTGGTTTATTCCAAACGTGTGACAGAAGACCGCATCTCACGAACGAGACTCAAAGCAGAATCAAAACAGCACAGATACTTCATGCCGCTGGTCTCACGTTTTCCACTACACCGGTTTTAAAAGTGTTAGCGGCTCGCTCGACTTGTAAACAAACCGCGCATCATGATGACGTAGCAATCTGTCGCCCTCAGAGGTGATGACGTAACCGGGCCACGGCACAGATCGTTTGTGCCGGCGGGGCACTCAGACCCTCCCCAATCTTACCTGGGCACAGCACGGTTTGAATGGCCCTGGTGTGAGTGCGCCCTTAAATTCTATCACACAAAATGGACGTTTTTGCAGATATAAGCTTGCACAGAAAGGTATTTTTTTTCACTGGACTCAGGTGAAAACAAATTCCGACGTTTAATTGATGTGACGTACGTCGTTCATCTCACATAATCTGAACAAATTCACGTTCAAGTTCTTGATTTACAAATGTGTTGCGTTCAGTTCAAAGTTCACATAAAAATGAACGTGTTCAGTGAGCGCGTTCATTTGAACTCGTTCATGCACAACACTGCTGAATGGATAGCCTTGTCTCAGTCAGTCTGCCCCATGGCAGCTGTTGCTACAAGTTAAGGCCTCCATACACCAAGGCGACGATCGCCCATCTGAAGCCGTCTGAACGGTTCTTCCACGTCGCTCATTTCCGTCCTTTTGATATGTATGCGCCGTCACCCCCCATCGCTCCAGGACAGAGTACGGCTGACTAGTTTCCTGCGATTAGCCTTGTTGAATTGGCGACTTTGGTCTTTGGCACGAAGTGCTCTGATAGGCCTAGCACTACAGCTGCCGCGCCAATCAACTCACGAGAATTTTAGCGGAAGTGACGGAGTGTGGCAGCATACTGTCACCATTTTTGCATTCTTTGCAATTCCGTGCGGAAAGTTATCTTTTTCAAGTAACAGAGTCGCCTTGGTGTATCGAGGCCTTTACTCACCAGCACCGAGTGTGACTGAGGAGTGAAGGAATAATGCACCAAATTGTAAAGCAACAGTGTTGCTAACCAGTGAACTAGGGATGTCACGGTAAATGAAGTAGCGGTAAACTGCGCTAAAAATGTTGACAATAATAATTACCGTTTAAATTTTTAAAAAAATATGATCGCGCCCGTGGTGTACGCACCGCTAGACCTCCCATCATTTCATCCGAGTGTGCTGAAGTTGCCGTGCAGGCGCACTTTGTAGCCTACAAACTTAATGTTTGAACATTCGTGCAGTGTTGCCAACTTAGCGACTTTGTCACTATATTTAGCGACTTATTTTCAAAAAAGCGACAAATCTAGCAACTGATGAAAAATGTGAAAGCACTTCTTACTACTCTACTCTTGAGCTACCTGCGTATCGCCGTGAGCTTCTCCTCCTCTATGGCAAGCCGATAAGATCATACTACGACTTAGATGCGGCGTTAAATTCCGGCGATTTTTCCAAATAAAGCGCCGCTTTTTACGCCTATCGCCGTACAGCGTTTTCTTAATATTTTAATGATATGCTGATGATTTCCACCCCTTAAGTTTGTTTAGCCAGTAAAATAGTCCTTTTATCAGCCAATCAATGCAAAGAAGGCCAGACCTGACTCCATTCGTACACGTACGACTCCATTACACTTCATACATACTCCATATACACTCCATTCGTACAAGTACGACTCCATTACACTTCATACATACTCCATATACACTCCATTCGTACAAGTACGACTCCATTACACTTCATACATACTCCATATACATTCGTACAAGTACGAATGGAGTGTATAAAAATGTGTACAGCTGTCTATTAAATAATAAATAATGAGCAAAACACTTGAAATGCCCCCCCAAAAACCTTCATAACAACCATAGACGCTCATTGGCACAGTGTTTTTTAACCAAATTGGTGTATTCAGTAAGAATGATTTTTTTTTAGTGGCCATAATCATCAATATCTTGTATTTATTTCAGTTCCTTATTACTTCGTTAATGCTAACACACCACGTCTGACTTAAAGAGCAGCTGTAGAGTCAGCTATAGCTCCACACCGTTTGCTCTGTGCGCTCTGTGGAGGCAGCGAGGATTCGGCAGGGTCGCAGGATTAAGGTACGCACAGTGCGTACTGCCCATGGATGTATTATAGAACTAGATCTTATTACACATCCATGGTACTGCCGCACACCTGTAGGTGCCACTGATTTCTATCAGATTTCTATTGTTGTTGGGTTTTTTTTTTGGTTTTTTTTTAAACAAAATTTGTTTTTATACCCATAAAAACATCACAGAGAGTCGAATTTATGAAATAGGATTTAATTTATTCAAGAAATAATATACCCATTGGCAGGCAGCATCACATCATCACTAAGCGGAGCCACCCGAGTAGATTTTGCAGCCCGAGTAGATTTGGTACCTACACCGCTGTGCTCTTAACTCCGCCTCTTTCCCTCTGCCACATGACCAATCAGCACACAGCAGCAGGTGCTGCTGTGGGTTTTTTACAGGCCTGTCAGCTGCAGTCAACTCAGAGCAGGAGCTTTTTTTTAACGTTTGTTCAACAAATATGTGCATAATACCAATATTTTACAGACATTACAGCACTGTTCAATAGTACATAAAACATTTATAACGATAATACAAATACAGAGTATTTTTTGCCAATTAAGTCCCTAATTTGCATGTAAATAATATGCAGTTACCTGTTAGAGTGCAAGCTGACGATAAATATGCAGATCTCTTGAAATATTTGGAGATATTGCATTAGTGAGAATGTTTATAAAAAATAATCTTGTAATTAAACATGAAGTTTAATTGTCTTGTCTGTTTTTGTTTTCCCATAATGCCAATCTTCTCCAAACTTAAGAAAGGTTATTTTCACAGCACTGATACTTATAACTGATAGAATGAATATTTTTGTTAAAAATATTACTGTAACACTGAAAAGTGAATAGTCTGTAATTGCATAATTTTAAGAAAATTATGACAAAGCGATCATATTACAAATTTAAAACCTCACTGAGAAACTCAATTTTTAAGTGTATTCCAATTTTAAAACTATAGTTAAATAGTTCATATTTGAGGGAGCTATCAAAAGAAACACCACATTAAGTCAAATGGCTGAAAAGTACACTGTCCCACTTTATCGATAGTGTACTGGTAAAATCACGTCTATCAGGAAAAACAAAAAACATGTAGATTTTAGAGTCTTTATTCATAAATATATTCTAATTGTTATACAAAAACTAATTGTGTTTTGGTTTTTAAAAGATATAATCTTATTCATGTTCATCCCAACTTGCTATGTCATTGTACACACCTTCACTTTTTTACTGCTGTTGTAAAATGTCAGTGGTTGAAGTGTCTGGTAACTATAGAGAACCCATAAATGAATAAAAGATGGCAGCAGACAGGTGTTGGGTTCCAGTTGTTTATTCTATTTTGTCTTTTATTTTTGTTTCTTTGTTCTCTTTTCTCTGTGTGGAGCATGTGGCACGGTTTACATCTCTGAAACACAGGAGCTATGGATTATAATTAAAGCAAAAATCTGGTATTTTAACATTCAGAAAAGTAAATCAACATTCTCAAAGATAGTCATATGTAAATCATAATATATTATATTCAAAAGCAGATTGGGTAACCATCAAATAAATTCAATGTTGTATTCTTGTTGTCTATTGTTGATTATTATTTTTTACAACTCACAATTTATAATTTGTAATGTATATGGACATAACTTTAGCCAAAGCAATGTTCACAAATCTCTCAATTAAACTTAAAATGTTACAGGACAAATACATTGGTGGAGACTTTAATAATAATAATGCTGTAGATGACCTTGAAGACATTTGACACAATAGAACAACAGTTTATTTTCAAAGTATTAAAATGCTATGGATTTGGAGAAAAAATGTATCTCATCTATAAAAATGTTATATAACAATATTAACAGTAATATTCTATTATACCCTTTTACTACAAAAAGATTTCCAGTGCAAAGATCAATATATCTTGGATCCCCAATATCCTGTTTCCTTTTTTAATTGTAACTGAATTATTAACCTGTTCTTTAGTTAATCCCTCTGAATTTGAAGGGATATCTATTTTTGATAGAGATTAGAATAACAAAATTGAATCCTTGCGGCAGGAGATAAACTTCTCCCCTAAAATAAAGAAAACAAAAATTAAACATGGCTGCAGAGAGATTTATCCATAATTGGAAGAGTTTTATTGACAAAGGCAGGAGTATCAAGATTAGTAAACTTTCTATAAAGTAAAACATTTCCTATTACCTTTAAAGAATTTTATTTGGTTTCCCAAGCTATACGCTCAGGTTTTCACCAACAAATAAAACCTCTCAATAATCCCCAAGAAAACAGTTCAATTCAATTCAATTCAATTCAGATTTATTTGTATAGCCCAGTATCACAACAAAAGTCGCCTCAAAGGGCTTCACAACAGTTGATCAAACATAAACACACAATCAGACAACACAAACAATAACTACACTAAACAGACCCAGGACACTCCTGTCCTTAGACCCTCCTTCTCGGTACCCTCCTAAAAAAAACCCAGCTGTGGGAAAAAAGAAGAAACCTTATGGAGCCCAACTGAAGGAGAGATCCTAGCTCATCTATAGGATCATAGATCAGCTCTGTAAGGACTCATCCAGGGAGTGGGGTGAGGTAGGTTGAGGAAGTCCATAGGATGCAGCAGGTGGGCCTCATCCAGACAGGTGAGTGGGGCGAGATAGGTCCGGGAAATCCATAGAGGTGAGGTTGAGGGCCCACAGGTCGGGACAGGAGCACAGATGGGGTCAGCTAAGATCCAATCGTCATTGGGACATCTGCCAGCAGCCAGGCATCTGAAACAGTCCCCACTCCCCAGAGGGGAGCGGGAGAGAGGGACAACTTGTGAATAGCAAAGTTGTTGGTGGTAATGTTTACATTTTAAATTGTCAGTGGTACAGATGCAGCAGTGGTGCACTAGAGTGCCCTCTAAAGAACTTGAACTTGAAATATTTTAATACTGTATATAAGTTGCACCTGAGTATATGTCGCACCCATAGCCAGACTATGAAAAAAAGTCTGTAATGCAAAATGGTGATAGTTGGGTCAGATATTAAAAATAATTTCATCAATAAAGTTATAAATGTAATGATTTTATTAGGGAAATTTCACATTCACAAATCAAAAATACAAAAATCTAAACCCTTCTTTAAATCTTTATTATATGAGTATTATTCTTTTATTGACACTTTGCAATACTGTAACCCAAATGAGTTACAGGAAGCAAAGAAGGTGAAGGAATTCTGTTCTCATTTTCATGGAAACAGACAGGAAAGAGTTAGACGTCAGAGTTTGCTTTGCGTGCACTAAAAGCGAGACTTCTTCTTGTTCGCCTTGTTGTCCCATCACTCCCATGTGAATCTGTGAGTGAGAGGCGGGCTTTGGGCGAGGTGAGTGTCCAATCACAGAGGAGGGTGTCTGTGAGAGTGTTGGCTGTCACAGTGCGCTCCGCAGGGGAAGGAAAGGGGACGAGACAGCTCCGTAGCTCGGATCCTCAAAGATTAAAAGAGGGCGGCCCTAATTTTCTGAATGTATCATTTGGAGTCATGCACAAGGTCAACTTATTTTATCCTCCCTGAAGTTAAAGCAGAGGGAGGGACAGAAAAAAACAATCAGCCAGCAGTTAGAAACCATTGCAATGTCACTAATAGCGAGTGGTGTGCCACTCTGCTCAGTGGTAAACCACTCACTGGCCACTAACATGTCGACAGGAGGGGGCGCTCCCGGATTGGCCACTTTTCGATTTCGGCCCTGCTGAAAAAATTACAAAAACATAAAAATTGTCGCCTCCAAAATAAAAGTGTTGAGGTATTTGTGGGAAAGAAGACAAAGAAGACAGTCTAACTGAAAGCTAAATTCATGAAGTCACAAAAGGGTTTTCTCTCCACATCCACACGACTGGTGATTATAAGGTTTAGACACTGACCCCGAAATTCCACTGCAAGCGGAAGCACCGCGTCGTGAAGCGCCAGCAGCTGACGGCGCTGACCTGCGTTCACTGGAAGCGTTTTGTAACGGCAGCGCAGCGCCGCGGCAGCTCTGAGCAGCTGGGGGGAGCATGTGCGGGAATTGCGATATCGCGCGATAAAGGCCTCCAATAAAGACGGGAACGCGACCAAAACAATCTTCATTCACCAGAAGGAGGACAGAAAACAACAGCTTAGCTCCTCATCCATGGCTCTTTGACTGTTGTACAAATTGAATCACTTGTGACCTGAACTGTCGGCCTCTGGTGCGACAGGATGTGACTTGATTTAAGAACATGTGCATGTGTATATATAACGGATTTTATTAACAATAAATTTACATGTATTGTACATTTTTACAACAACATAACCATATATATTAATACCGTAATTAAAAGTTATGTACTCTGTGTACGGCGTAGTTTTTTTTTTTTTTTTTTTTTTTTTTTTTTTTTTTACATTTATTGTGAAAATCTGGAAGTTACACTCGTTCAGTGTCCGGTTTGGTGCGATCTGCTCTGTGTAGTTTGACGTGGACTGGGAGTGCCGTCGCATGAAAATAGAACTGGGGCGTGTCTCCGGCGAAGCGCCGCGCACTCTCGCGCCAGAGCCGCGGCGTGGGCAGTGGAAACATTCTCTTTCACTAGAAAGGAAGTGGATTTCCGCTGCGCGGCACGGCGCTCACGCTTGCAGTGGAATTTGGGGGTTAGTCTGATAGAGGACAAGATTACACTTTATAATAACTGCACACTATTAGGCATTAGCTTAAGCTAACACAGATTTGTATATTAAGCATTTATAATTATATTTATAAGCATTTATATATTAAGCATTGATGCTTAATAGTGTGCATTAGCTTCATTAATGATTATTAAGCTCATGTATAATCTGTTTAATGATATTTTCACATTATATGAATCATGAGTTCAGCATTCATAAACTTTGCTTTATATGAACTACAAACCTGTGGTTCCCAAACCGTTTAAGTGTAAGTCAACAATCAACAAACTTTCTGCAGGCATGCGCGCACACACGTGTATATACACATATGTGTGTATGCAGGGCTTAATTTGAGCCGGATCTTGCCGGAACAGGATCCGGAAACTCTCTTATTTTGACGCAGCTGGATCCAGCAACTGTTTGCTTGGAACCAGTAACTCAGACACAACTCAGAACAAAGTGTTGACTACATTTGACTCTTTTGACCTCCTAAACCTGTGTTGAAGGTCGGAGGTGTAATTACACAGAAGTGCAATGTTTTAAACATAAAAGCCACACTTCAACACAGACTGTCCCCACACTGTAATTCGTGTCTACAGAGCGTACAGGGAATCCGGTGGAAAAGACCTTCACATCAAACTGAAAGATCTATTCACCACTGTTAACACCAGTGGTGTCTGCAGGTGTACAGCAGTACGCACTGTGTGTACCTTGAGATGTCCCCCGACCCCGCCCAATCCCTGCTGCATCCACAGAGCTGCACAGAGCCATAGTAGGCTGTGTTTTTACAAACGCGAGTGGAGCCACAGCGGACTGCTACTCTTTAAGTCAAAAGTGATTTGTTTGCTTACAGCCAGAAGAGAGTAAATCTGTTGAGGTTTGTCCTGACTTTGGTTATGCTGAGGGGACCTACGTGATGCGCTTTGGATGTGCCGTGTTATTTCCCCACTGTGCCCGAGAGCGCACGGGACATGGCAGTGCCATGTCAGTTTGTTCTTTTACTCAAATGCAGCTCAAATGGAAGCTAGAGCTAATGCGCTGAGGCTCACAGAGCCTGGAGCCGTGAAACGCCATTACACAGAGAAGACTGATTTCTCGATCAGCTGAGCAATCAAACAAACGTACACTGATACATTACACTGAAGTGAAACGCTATAATGTATAATAATGTTAACAAATATGTTAAAATATAATTTAAAACTGAGTATAAATGAGCAGTTGCTTGGTATTTTGGGATGTGTGTGCGCCTAAGCATTGTGTTGTGTATGTTCCGGGAACAGTGTTGGCCTTGTGGACTCCGGTGTCAAAGCACAATTTTTGTTCCGGCATCGTTTGATTTACAAATCCAGCCCTGCCAGTGACCCAGTGCCATTAGAAGTTCTGCAGCTCATGCATCACGCTGCTCCACCAGGTTTTACAGAAGATGTGCTGTGCTGTGGATCCTGAGTTGTTCCAAGCCTTCTCCAGACTTTTCTCTGCCCATCATTCTGGTACAGGTCTGAGTCTGCCTCAGGTTTGTCTGGGTCTCATCTGTCCAAAGAATGCTGTTCCAGACCTGGTCTGGCTTCTTTAGGTGTTTTAGGCCAAGTCAAATCCAGACCTACTTGGAGAGTGTTCTACTCTAAGGTGGATGTTGTGAAGGTGATTTTCATCTTCACAACATTACCTTCACCTTTTTTTTTTTGATCCAGCCTAAGGATGGTCTGGTTCACTTCCATTGAGATACTGTGTGTTGTGATTTCACAAAAACAGCTTTCAAATCCAAACATAAAACCTGGAATCAAGTCCAGATCTTTTACCTGCTCAGTTTATGATGGATTAATGAGGGACATAGCCAATGCAGCTCAAGAAATAGCTTTTGAATCAACTGTCCAATTGCTTTTGAGCCCCTAAAAAAGAAGCTGATACACCTTAAAGAGCTGTAATTCCTAAACCTTTTGTCCGATTTGGATGCGAATACTCTCAAATTACAGCTGAAACTCTGCATTTAATAAAGCATAATATGTTATGTATTCCTTTCTGTAATAGTCAAGTGAACGGGCAAACATAGAACAGGACAACCTTGAGGCTCTCTTCCTGTTTTATTTTGACAGGTTACTGACTTCTCCTGTGTCTCCAGCTTGACTTCCTGCCACTGTTTTTTCCCGCTCTTGTGATTACCTGCTCCGCCCCTAATGTGTTCCACCTGTGTCTTGTTGTCTCCCCTATATAGTCTGTGTGCTTTCCCCAGTCCTGTGCCAGATTGTCTTGTTCCTTTGTGTCGAGCATTCCAGCCTTTTTCCTAGTGTTTTCTGTGGTTTTTTGTGCATCCTTACTGGACTGTTTTTTGGACCCTGATATTGCCTCTTACCTTTTGGATTTTTGTGTATGACCATTTTCTGGATTAAAGACCTTGACTTGGATTTTTGTCTTGAGTGTTGAGCTTTTGAGTCCACACCTAGCTGTACCTCCCGCACATGTGCAATGTAAAATTAATAGAAAATATTTGTTAACTATCACAATTTTAGAGAGCGCTTCATCCCATGCCAGCCAGGAGGAGCTGCAGCAGGAAATGGATGCCTTGATTTACAATTTCAGGCGAAAGAAACAACCTTTATGCGCCACTGCACAAAAAAGTATGACTGACTGAATGGTCTGATAGCACACACCACAGAGGACATAGCAAACAATGGTCAGCTTTATCTAGTGTTACTATATTTTTCTTAACAAAATTTGTAGTATAATTGACCCTTGAAATTTTCTGTCCAAACTACAAGCATGTCCTGAGGAACTGACAGAGGAGGGCTACCAGGGACTTCACTAGCTGCGTTTCCATTACACGCATGCGCAAAATTTTATCGATATTCTAGAAATGTCGAAAAAACACAATTTCGCAATTACACTGTTTTCATTGAATCATAAGCGAATAAAAACAAACCTACTCTCGCGATAAGTCATTCAAAAAACATGGCGACGGATGTAAACATTACTTTGATTTACAGCAGATATATCCATATTTCAGCCACGGCACTAGCGCTCGTCATCAGTCGTCAAAGGAGACGTCGGCATCTTATTCAGGCCATGGAGCGACAGGCCCCTTATACATGGGAGCGTCTACGTATGAAGCATTTTTGGGAAATTGTAGTAGGCAATGTTACAGAAGAGCTGTGGATTCAACATTTCCCAATGACACACTCAACTTTTGATGAGCTGTGCGATGCTGTGGGACCTCTTGTGGCGCCCGCTGCGCAATGCCCAAGGCAGCCAGTATCCGGTTGTTGGTCACGTGACTCGTTTAATTCAACAAAAGTGTTTCCATCGCAGTTTTGCGAAATGTCAATTTCGATACGCCTGAAAAACCACCTCATCCAAGCGCAAAAACTTTTTTCGATAAATGCGAGTTTTTTCCTGTTTCCTGTTTTTTTCTGAAATTGTCCTGTTTCCATTAGGCAAATTTATATTTGCAAATCCAATTTGCGCAATTTGATGGTCAATGGAAACGCAGCTACTGTTGCCTCCTTCGTAAACGACGCCTCCTGAAGGAACATCTACAAGAAGTTACAGGCACCTACATGCGTGTAGCAACAAACACTTTTGTATGGTGTGAACAGGAACAGGAGGACAATGAAGAAGAAAACTCAGGCTCAGAGGTGTCTGATGATGACATGCAATAGTGGACAAAACGGTATCTTGTATCTTATAACTTAGCATTTTTGTCAGTACTCTCACAATGTGAGTGTTCATTTGTAAATAAATTTCTCTTGCCCAGAGTGTCTCCCATTAGTCTTTTACAGCCTCAGACCTTACCATAAGTCAGAAGTTTGGTAAATGCTAGAACTGTCTACTGAAACATCACGCTACACTGTCACTGCTACCTTGCTATACATGACCTTCCCTGTTTAAGTTACAATTGTTTCAACATCATGAAACAGACCACAGTGACCTAATCCTCTCCTCCACTGCTTTTGCTGGACCTGTCTCTTCTCTGTTTCTTGTTCCTTATTCTGGATCCTTAAATGTCATGAGCAATGTTGGGGCATGTCAATAAAGAACTTCTCTGTACTTTTTGCATTATTTGTTCCACTGGTCTTAAGATGAAGCAGTGAACAGAGTCAAGATGAAAAATGTGAAGAATGTCTAACATTATTTGGCAACAAAAATTAAAGTAAAGGTTTATAAATGAGTGATGAGGGTTATGGTTTTACAGTAGGCAGAGCTGAAGATGCTTCTGTTCTTTGTTCATGATGAGGATTGATAGAATCAGGGCTGAGTACATCAGAGGGACAGCTCATGTTTTAACGTTTCTAGAAGACCATGTTGTGGACATGTAAAGACAAATAGTGAATATATGGGTAGAAGGATGCTGTGGTTGAAGCTGCCAGACAGGAGGCGAGGAAGACCAAAGAGGAGATTTATGGATATTCAGTATTACAACATCAGTCTCCTCAAAGGGCTTTACAAACAGTTAATCAAACATAAACACACAGGGGAATGGGGGTATGGGGGCAAATGAGTGGCTGTGGACACTTCTGAAGGGAACAGACAAAAGAAAAAGAGACAAGACATATAAAACAAGCCACTGTGATTTCTGAACACTGAGATTGCAACAGTGTATGATGATGCATAGGCTACTGCACAAATGACCTGTGTGCAGTCACTCAGACTCTCCACAATCAGCCGTGGCAGGTATTAAAGTTAACCATAAAAACTCATTAAATCTGTCCACATTTTTATAACCATCGCCTAGTGTGTCACACATAGAGACCTTGAGACATTTAGTGTAAAGAGCTTAATCTCAATAATTGTTAAGATCTACGCATACCATTAGCCTATGAATAAGTATGAGGACTGATTATTGTATTGTGGACACATAATAAGAGACAAATTTTGAAATGACTTAAATTTGACATCACATATAGTATAGACAGCCTGCATAGGCTGTAAGGATTAGGGTTAGGAACATCAACCCTAATTAGGGTGATACAACGTTTTATCAATGCTTAAAATACTGGCCCAATAACTCCTAAATATTGTAATAATCAAGCAATAATGAAAAAATAATATTTCTTATGGAACAATCAAACAAACAAATAAACTACTTTAGTGTGAATACACCAAGCCTTCAAAATGCTCTCTGAAGTAACACCTGGGACAGGCTGTGAGGCTGAGATGAAAATTTTAAATAATCGTTGCACAGTTAAACAAACTAAACTCATCTTAAACTCATCTTTAGAAAGGTCTCAACATAATGTCAGTATGACCTTTGTACCACCTCTAACCTTTGAGTAAATGACCTTTGACCATTCAACTAGATGATTTTTAAAGTTCATCTTATTCAAGAACCACAAGGCCCACAGATGTCAAACAAAAACCTTTTTGGAAAGGTCTTGACTTAAGCTTTCTTAATATATAGTCATCAGCAGGGGGCGCTGTCAAGCAAGGAAAAAAAAAACTATAAAAAGTGATTCTTTTATTCTCATATATATCTTTTAAAATTACAGAATTATTGCATTTTACATGACATTAACATACCATAGAATACTGCAATTTGACTGTATAGTGTGTGCAATGTTGTAAAAACAAACGTTAAATTATAGAACTTCAAATCTAACAAACAGCGCTTTATATATTCATTTAGTTCTATGGCAACTTTGAATATACGGCATCTCTCTACAACTCTAAACCTGACTAAATATTCAGTGTAATGAACAGAGTGGAGACGTTTGTCTCACAAATGCTAATTTGATGAATTAGCCTACTAACATATTAGCTCAGAGCCTCTAACTCCTCTGTGGCCTTCCTTCCTGCTGTAGTCCTCATACTCCTCAGGTCTGTGTCCAACACCAACAGAGCAGAGGCTGTGCAGAGTTAGCGCTGGTCTCTGTGAACACAGAAAACAGCACCGAGGTAATGATTGTTACGCATCATTGCGCACTTTTAAGAGGGTATACGGAAATTCTTTGGCATTCTAGTGGGTATATGGCGTATACCTGCGTATCACGTAGACTACACTACTGTTTGTATGTAACAAATGTAAAAATACATCGTGGAATCATTTACTTGTATTGTTTCCATTGAGCGTACAATTATCGTGAGCACGCCTGTGTGGCATGGTCAAAAACTGAGATCAACAGAGAAATATTACTTTACTTTCCCTGGCCTACAGTTGTAGGCCGACACCCACGCCCTTTCAGACGAGATATCAATGTTGTCAGTTAAGCACCAGGCTGCCCGAGAGGGTAAGGCATGGATTTAAGCTCCAATGAGCTATATTAGCTCGCGTGGGTTCGATTTCTACTCCTCGTAGAGTATTGGCTTTGCGCGGCACCGACGGGTAATTTTTAACTGATAAAAACGTCCACAGTATCCAAAGGTCCAATTGACGTACTGGAACAATATAGTTATTGTTATTATCTTAAATATTATTAGTGTGATTGTTATTGAGTCTAACTTTGTATCAGCTGTTTGTTAGGTGTGTAATTTTATAACTGAACAATGCACCCAACTGTAAGCTGACCTTACAGTGGAAAAACATCACATAGGACCCAAGTATTATCACTAATGTTGAAGCATTATTAACCTTAGCAGTAGTACATCAAAATATGTAGAAATGTTCAATGCCGTTGGTTGTACTCATCCGTCTCTCTCTTCAAACTTGCGCTCCACTGTGCGCCCTCCCTCTTTCCACTCTAAGCCAATCATACGAGAGCTAAACAAAAGCAACCAATAACAGAGCGAGTGAGGCGGGACTTAGAGCATCCAATCTGAGACCACAGCCTGCTGAACAGAGTCAACCAATAGAGAAGTGTCTGTTTGGAGCAGGCAGTGGCCAGGGGTCAGAGACACGGCTGCAGGGAGATGAATACAGAAAAACGTTTTATAACCATTTTTTAAAAGAAGTGGGTCAAAATGACCTGTTAATACCGCACAAAGGTTAAAGCACAGCTAAACCTCTTTGTGTACGAGGCTGTCACCAAAGGAGGAGCCAATTATAAATCCTTTAGATCTTTTTATTGTTGTTTCAGTATGTTTATGCTTAATAAACCATGTGCAATATTTAAATATGTGACAAGAAAACATAAAAGGTAAGAGCAATCACTATTCAATAAATATCAAAAACACAATCAAGTCACTGAGCATAATAACAGTAAGCTACACAATGCATGTTAATATTAATAGAACACACATCAGGGCAAAGTAACACTTGAGGTTAAGTTCTAAAGTTATGTGCGAGGCTTGCGCATGTTGCAGGATGAACACATTACAGCCATATCAAAACAATGTGGACTTTAAACATTACACAACAAGGCTATTATAAATACTAGTTACAACCACAAGTGTCCTCAATTCAGCACTGTTTAGGTTAAGAAATAAGCATGCATTTAAAGATAAGAAACAACTGGAAACACTATGTCAGAGGAGGGCAAGGATACTGCAATTTGCACTGTTTTTTTTTTTTTAAGAATTTATCATTTTGCCTCGTTCAATATGGAAATGTTGCTATGTGTGGGCTGCAAGCAATATCAGTCGAAGTCTCTGTTGACGAGGATGAGCGGGGCCACCAGGGTCCACACGTACAGAGCGATGCAGATCCAGCTGGAGCACATCTTCACCCACACCGAGGGCCACCGGCTCGTCATGGTCTCGTAAGTGGAGTCCGGACTAGAGAGGGAAAAAAAGAGGTTACCACAAAAAACAATAAAACTAAAAAAATAGTCCTCCCCACAATCCAATAAAAACAAAAAGGTTTCAGAATGGCAGTGGCTGATAACTTATTGAAAAATAGCAAATATAGCTCTACACTTGTGCAACACCAATTCATATTTATATGACCACAATTTAATGCAATTAAAAGGATCCCACTAAATTTATCAAAGTTATACTAAATATAAAGCCTATATGGAAGCCTATTTATTACGGGTGCGACTGGATTACAAGACTAAAATGAGAGAAAATTCTTGTGAAGGTGAAGATTGGTCTCGTAATCAGGTTTTGTTTAGACTTTTTACAGCCATTCAGTTTGTGAGTTTGTGTCAAACATTTGGCCATATACTGTATATGTTTATATAATTCAAATAAATATATTTCAAAATGCCATTCATAACATGTTGATTTCAAAATGCACCTAAATAGTTTAGCATTTTTGATTTTCAGTTGAAAAAATGTTATTTTATTTTTTATTTTGAGGAATTTTTAAAAAAAAATAGTGTAAAACATTTGTCTCATGAACGTGTTGTAGTGTGGGATTTGCGTCCCATCACACCCCTAGTATTTATATTTTTATTTTTCAAACTAAAAAATAAAGTTACGGGAATTTCATTTGGTTTTACAAGTCATTCTGAGGTCCACTCAAGTTTATTAACACAAACAATATTAGCTGACTTGCTAATTACTTTTGCGCTGTCTTGTTTAAACTCTGAAAAGCTAGCAGAGGACGTAGACAGACACAGGCCCAAATTTAAAAAGAGAAGCACGTTTTATATAAAGGAGTAAGTTTGCACAGTGTTTAGTTGATGTTTACATTTTGCATCAATGCAACTTGATCGCGGTTCATAAAATTGGGTCTTGATTACTGCATATCAATTAGGGGTGGGACTCTATGGGTATCTCACGATTCGATTCGATTCTGATTCAGAGGCTCACGATTCGATTCGATTACGATGCATCACTATGTTGCCTTTCATTCTGTAATCTATAAAAATGATTGCTATATTTTAAAATAATCACAGAACTCAAGGATGAAGCATGGATTTATATATCACACCAATACTTTATTAAAGTGGCAAGGAACACAATATTCAAAAAGTGCCAGTGACAGCATTTGCTGTAACACATGTTCGTAACTTATAATAGCTTATAATACTTGCAAAAAAGCAGTTTAGCAATCTGCAATATACATTATATTTCAAGTAGTGCGATAGTATAACTTAACTTTAGTAATAATACAAGCTGTCTTTATTTACAAAAACATTAACAAAAACTTGTGGCAAATAGCCCTGAGGAATAAATTGCTGTCAAACAGAACAGCTGTATTATTCAAAACTAAATATAAGCTAACAGGAGCTTGTCTAACAACAGATAATAAACTGCTTAGCTTGTAGAAAGTAGTGCTTATTCTAGGTTTTTGTGCAAGAAAATTAGCTGGTCTACATGCTCTGGTGCTATTGTACTACGCTGAGCAGTAACAATATCTCCTGCTGTTGAAAATACTCCCTCTGCGGACACACTAGTCCCAGGAATACACATGTATAACTTGGCAATCAAAGATACAGTTGGGCTGCCCTCTGCTGACATGAGGGTTATGAGTGGCAAGATTTAAGGTGTGAGCATAACATCGTACATGCACAACCCCCCCAGCTGAGCAGCAACAATCCATGTTTGATGCGTTGTCGGTCACTAACACCAAGTCTCTCGTGGGGAACTGCCATTCCTCTGTGACTTTTTGTAGTAGTTCAGCCATATTAGCACCTGTATGACTTTCGTATACAGCCCTAGTTTGCAACACAAGAGACGCCAACCGACAGTCGTCTGTGATGAAATGGGCCGTCTCAGTAACATACGAATCCGTAGCAACAGACGTCCACGCATCACATGTCAGCGCGATCCTACCTGCTTTTTTCAGGGTCTCCAAAACTGCAATTTTGGTGCTTTGGTACAGATTTGGTATGGATGTCTCGGAGAAAAAACGGCGTGACGGGATTTTATACCGTGGATCCAGTGTTTGCACCATCCGCGAAACCCTTCCAATCTGATGCAATGTACTCGGCAATGGATTTTGTTCTTTTTCTTGCTCTTTCTGAGTTTGCTGGAAGAGTGGTGGACAGTGCATTTGGAAGAGTCAGTTGATTAGCAGCGGGTCCAGCTTGTCCAGCATTCACATCTGGGTGGTAGCGTGTAAGGTGATTCCTCATGTTTGTCGTGTTCCCGAAATATTTTATCTTCATCTCACACACCTTGCACACGGTGTAACTCTTGTCCAGTATCCGCCCGTTGTCTGTCTCTGTGTTATAAAAGCCGAAGTGTCTCCAAACATTTGCTTTTAATGAGGCTGGCACCGCTCGTATGCGTTTTACTTGTTCCGCCATCTTCTCACATACTAACGCACCCATCGAGCACAGCGTCTGACATAAACGCGCTAGTAGCGCATGCGCTACTTTCTGTGGGCCAACGACAACACATTTTGGTGGCTGTTTATTTATTTAAACTCAAGAAATGGATTATTAAAATCTCTGCATCGATGCAGAATCGATTTAATAGACTCGACGATGCATCGAAAAAACGATTATCGTTCCCACCCCTAATATCAATGTATAGCACACCTGTTCCAATAGATCTACACATCTACATCTACATCAGATCTACACATAAGTGTATTAGTGAATTCAGACTGACCTGTACCAGTTGGTGAGGGTCATCATAATGTACAGAGAGGCCAGGAATAGCATAAAGTGAAAGAAGGAGTATGAGTAGGTGACTCCGTCCTTCTCATTGTCCACTGCTCTGTTGAGGCCCCCAGACTCCTCAAAACTGCCGCTCTGGGGCCCGTCCTCGATCAGGGCAGACTCGTCAGTGGCGAGGGTCAGCTTGTTCACCTGAGCATTGGACGAGTTACGGATGCTGAAGAGGGAAAAGACAGCAATTTATTAGTGACTCATTTTTCATTTTCTTCTGTGTTTTCCTGTTAGTGGTTGCAGATGACTGGATTGGGGCTATATGCCTGAAACAATGTCCCTGTGGTGGGTTACCCAGTCATTTCTCCTGTAAGCATTATTTTTAAATGTAACAACTGTTTTTATAATGTCTTGTTCCCGTGCCTTTAGTGTGAGAGGTCAGATTTTCAGACATTGGGCCAAAAACTCAAATTTTATGCCAATCCCAAACCCAGATAAATAGAGAGAGTTTTAGGAAGGGCTTTTGACATAAAAAAAAAACTATGGCAAATAACCTGTGCAGAGAATATGTTTTGGCAACTGACAGAAAGAGAACAGTTCCTTTACACATTAAATGAGAATTAGGGCTGTCATGTCAGGTGTGAAGAATGTATTTTATATCACAAGTACTCCTGACAAAAATAATGAGTTTAATTACGTTTATAGGCAACACAGATTTATTTGCCATTTTTAATTCATCTTCATTTAAGCTATAAAAAGTAGGATACTCTTACTAAAAGTGACTGTAGAAAATGCCATTTACCTGGAGTAGAGCACACACATAAGGAACAGGATCAATCCCACAATTCCCTGGGCGTCCCACCACTGCACCACCTGACCCTCAGCAGCAGGGCTGGTGCTATTCAGACCAATCATGGCTAGAAGGCTGGGATTACACTTCCTATCTGTGACAAGAAGGACAAACACACATAAACTGTGTTTATTATAGACTGATAATGATTTCATGATATGCTTTAAGAACAGGTTCAGGGCTTGATTAGAAACTCTACCTGGCTCATTGGTCATTGCAGACCAGGTCACATACATGGTGTAGAGGGTAACGAGAGAGGACTGCAGCAGGCCCGACCTGGGCTGGGACTCCTGCAACACACAAGCGATTACAGTAAGGGCTATAACAGTTATCACTGGCAAAATGAAATAGTGATTTTTGTGAAGAACAGGATAAATGTCCAGCATTTCTTCTTTTTATTACCAAGTGAATAGTGAGTGTATAGGATTTGGTCAAGCTAACTAACATCGAACTAAACACCAGGGGCCTAATTTGTAAAAGGTTGAGTAAGATCTCTACTAAGCAGGATTGCAATTTTCCTTTTATAGATCCCACCTGGAGTAGAAAGGTGCACACGTAAACCCACCTCACGTCACGCCCTCTCCACGCCTTGAATCCACCAAAGGACAATGCAAAGTGACTTCTGAATGAGATTTACCTAAGTATGAATGGGTATTGAAACCTGGTTCTACCCAAGAGCTGGTTCTAATTTTTCCAATCAATTGGAACTATATGCCTCTGCCATTAACAATCCTTCTTATCGATGCTGCTGTGGGCAGTTGTGTTTGTGTGAGGAGTGGGTTTTGCTCTGAGACCCGCCCCCACGCAGCGCCTCAACTTTTTTACTTTCACTTCACTGCAAAAGTCGTCTTCAATGAGTAGCCTACAAAGCGCAGTGCTCATCGTGCAGTGCATGTCCTTCTCCCCTCTCTAATTAATGCACACGTGCTCACAGGACACGGCAGCATGGTATGGAAAGTGGATATGATCACACTTCGTCACTTAGATGTGGCGGTTTTTCAAAATAAAGCGCTGCTTTTTACGTCTATTGGCATTCGGCGTTGTAATATAAAGTGCCGCTTTTTTATGTCTATCGGCGTTGTAAAATATAAAGTGCCGCTTTCTACATCTGTCGCAGTTCTGTGTTTTCTTAATATTATAATATGCTGATGAGATCCACCCCTGTTACTGCACAGTTAGTAAACGGAAGCACAGTAGGTGACAGATTGATCTGCGCATGTGCGATATTCACTCACTTCCTGTCAAAGCCTTACAGCTGAAAATAACCTTAGAAATAGTTTTTGCAAGTTTAAATGTTATATTAACAATCATAAGTGTATTGTTGTCCTATCAGCGTGTTTTATAAAAATGTAATTGGCAGCTTGCGGTGTAATACTGCCCCCCCAATGTAGTGTTACACATTGAAGAAAAAGTAACCTACATGTTTATGTATTTATTTTTTGCACACAAAAAAGGATAAATTATATATATATATATATTTTTTTTTTTTGAGAGTTATAAAGTGAAAGTGAACTGTATCAAATGCGCACCAAACATGATTTTGTCAAATTGCTACACTTCAGCAGCTCAAAGTGAGGGTCGCCTTTGTACCATGCCTTCAAAATGTGCACACGCCAGGGTCAGAGCTGGCGTAGGGATATCCAAGGTTT
This sequence comes from Bostrychus sinensis, assembly GCA_020698575.1. NCBI lineage: Eukaryota > Metazoa > Chordata > Actinopteri > Gobiiformes > Eleotridae > Bostrychus > Bostrychus sinensis. Next base: position 919,013 of record CM036257.1, read on the forward strand.
TAGGTCGTTTTTTTTTATAGATCTCACATTTGGTGCAGAGAGTAGCGTAGGCCAGTTTCAGCCTTGTTTTGGCCCCAGGTTATGCAGGCACTAACAAGGTGAACTGTGTTCACCTATAATATTTTGCCATACAAATAAAATGCCACTGCCACTAAACAGAAAAAAAGAATGTGTATAGGAGCTGTAAAAACAAACCTGAATCTGTGGTAGGACAGACAAGACAGAGGCTCCAATGCAGAGCAGCATGTTGATGCTGATAAACACTTTGTTCTCAGTGCAACCATCTGAGTGGGTGTAGTACATGTAGAAGAGCACCAGAGCGACCAGGGACAGCAGATAGTTTACAGCAGTCACTGACAGCAAAGCTGAGGACACACAAGGCATTCATGTCAGTGCTTTGAAAATAACAGATATACAGCCAGTAAAAAAATGTCTGTGCACAGTTTTGAGGACAAAAAAAAAACTTTATACAATACAATTATCTACTAATAATCTTAACATCTAATAAAATAATATTCTTGCAAGATTATGCAACTGTTTTACCTTTAAATATAAAAACATAACACAAAATTGGCAGTAAATGTATTGTTATATCATACATACATTCATTCATTCATTCATCTTCTTCTGCTTATTCCCGTTAGGAGTCGCAGGTGACTGGAGCCTATCCCAGTAACTTTGGGCCTGCACCCTGGTACCCTGGTACCTAAGGCCTTAGGCCTTAGGTACCAGGGTTGTCGCAGGGCTGACACTGAGACAAACACAGACAGACAATCATTCACTCTCACAATCACTCACTACGGGCAATTTAGAGCGAAATGTCACTAACAGAGAAGTCATGGTTAATTGTTAGGATTTCATTGTGTGTGTCTCTGTATTGGTGCTTGATACTTGATGTGGCTCTTTGCAGTACCACAGTAAATTTTTTTTGGGTCTTAGGGCGGGGTCACACTTGCCATGTTTGGTTTGCTTCAGTCAAACCCTGGTGCACTTCCTGGGACAGTTTGTTTTGTTTGAGCAGGTGTGAACGCGCAATCAGACTCAGGTCAGGTACACAAGCCTAGCGTGCCCTCTAACAAACACGTGAAATATTTTAATACTCTATATAAGTCGCATCTGCGTATACGTCGCACCCCTAGCCAGACTATGAAAAAAAGTGTGACTTATAGGCCAGAAAATATGGTACTTCCTGGCACCTCTAAGAACCTGGTCTTTAAAATTGACACCAGCGCACTTCTCCATTCCTCTGGAATCGCCTCACTCTCCAATATACTTTGTGGAACAACCTTGTCATAAACTTGTATCTCTGCTAGACACTTCCACACCCCCAACGGTGTCATCAGGACCAACTGACTTTCCACTCTTCATCCCCTTCAATGGCCTCTTCACTTCACCCTCACTAATCTCTGCTACTTCCAGATCTACAAGTCACCGCTTCTGCTGTTCTTTCTCATCTTGCTCATTCATCAATTCTTCAAAGTACTCTTTCCACCTGCCATAACTATCCTTAATCAGACTAACCTACTCTATGTCCTTACAGTCTGTAAGTCTCTGCCTAACCAACCTGTACAAATCAGTCTCCCTCCTTAATGCGCACCTTACGCTGCACCTCCCTGTACTCCTGCCTTCTCTCTTAAACCCTCTCTTTAACTCTCTTAGCTAATTTCTTGTTCCACCACCAAGTGTCCCATTTTCCTCCTGCCAGATGACAATCACTTAAAAAATATACCGGTATTGTTATGTAGTTATTATGTAGTTTATCATAACTCCACATCATACCTGCATACCAGCAGCGAGAGTTGCCCTCCTCCATCTTCTCCACCCATGACTCGTTCCAGGAGTGGGCAAAGTCGATAAGGAGCACCAGTTGAATCAGGATGAAGCAGAAGGCCCCGGCCATGCCCACATAGAACCACACTGCACAACATTCACATGTGTTACAGAAGCTCATTTTATGTTTAGTAAAACAGAGTTTTTGTCTTGTTGAAGAGATTCAAAGCAGAACCAAGTTTTAATCAGACAGGTTTTGTTGTGTAGCGTTGCTTTTAATCATTACACTTGTTACACTATATTTGATTAACTTACTCTAGTTAACTCCTCTAAATGCTGATCAGCTGGACCTTCCTATACGCAGACTAGGCAAGTTGCGTAGGACTTCGCAGCTGTGGTATTGCCCTGTCCTCTCCTCTTTTTCAAAGTAGTGGTCACGCTTCTATCTGTCTGTCTGATTGTTTTTTGCTTTGTGAATTCTCATAGCAGAGATCTACTCGTTTCAGAAAAATATATTGAAAAAAAATATATTCAGCTTAATTTTCATCCATTGTCCATAAGAATTGTAGTATTTTAGATATTGTATTCAGTGTTTTGAGTCACAAATTGTATAATTTTCATAATTATATTAATTATAATATATGAATTCATTATAATATATTATACTTATAATTTTCAAGTCTCTATGTTTTTTGATACTTTAAAAATAGAAACAATTGCAAACCAAAGATAAAACTTTCCACAAATGATCTTTAAGGTATACACTCACCGGCCACTTTATTAGGCACACCTGTCCAACTGCTTGTTAACGCAATCACATGGCAGCAACTCAATGCATTTAGGCTGTAGACATGGTCAAGACGATCATGCTGAACTGTGGCATGGTTGTTGGTGCCAGACGGGCTGGTCTGAGTATTTCAGAAACTGTTGATCTACTGGAATTTTCACGCACAACCATCTCTAGGGTTTGCAGAGAATGGTCCGAAAAAGAGAAAATATCCAGTGAGCGGCAGTTCTGTGGGCGAAAATGCCTTGTTGATGCCAGAGGTTAGCGGAGAATGGCCAGACTGGTTCAAGCTGATAGAAAGGCAACAGTAACTCAAATAACAACTTGTTACAACTGAGGTATGCAGAAGAGCATCTCTGAACGCACAACACATCCAACCTTGAGGAATGATGTCAATATGGACAAAACTCTCTGAGGAATGTTTCCAGTACCTTGTTGAATCTACGCCACAAAGGATTAAGGCAGTTCTGAAGGCAAAAGGGGGTCCAACACGGTACTAGCAAGGTATACTTAATAAAGTGGCCAGTGAGTGTATGTAACACTTAAACAAAAATTTGAAAATTTTCATTAACTGTCAACATGTGATTCTAGTGCGTCAAATAAAGAAAATTTTGTGAAAATGATGAAACATGGCTCATTTTGTTTGCATATTGTGCATATGATTTTAATAATTTGTTGATTTTTAGTGGTTGGGGCTGTCCTAATACATCAGATCAAACTGTAAAACTAAATTTAGTACCCTATGCCCAGCCATTTCACACATTAAAAAAAACAAAACAAACTATGCTTTTGACTATTTTTACCAATTTATAATAAATTGTGTGTTTGTGATATTTCACATCTGACACAAAAAAAAAAAAAAAAAAAAAAAAAAAAAAAATCAGGCTTGTAACTGCACCAAGTGGCTTATAATGCGAAAAACGTAAAAAAGAAAAGAAAAAAAGGCCTATATTCCAAATGCACATATCTCAGTAACTATTATGAGTACAGACCTGAAATTGCACACTTGTTTAACTTTGGTAGTACTACATCTGAGAATTTTGTCTGAGATGGTGACCTGGGGAAGTATTCAGAATCTGGATGATTTGGAATGGGTCATTCCATACCAAATGACCCAGATTCTGAATACTTCTGAAAGTAGAGCCCCTGAGCTGAATTTTGCTTCGGGCCTCAGAAAGGCTAGCTCCAGCTCTGATGCTGATAAATGAAAACTTAAATGAAAACTTTTACAGTTGCAATCAGAAATATTCAATCCCCAAAGATATGTAGGATTTATGAATTAAATAATTCTAAGAAGAGAAAAAGACCCTGAAACGATCCAAGAATGGCCACATTTAAATCTGATTAAAACTCTTTGGTGAGATTTAAAAAGGTAGCTGCAGCAGGGAGGCCATCAAGAATCACTGAGCTAGAGGCTTTTGCAGGTGAAGAATGGGCAAAGATTCCAGTCGAGAGGTGGAAGAAGCTTGTTATCAGTGACCCAAAACGTTTGTTCGTGGGTTTCACAAGAGAAAGGATGCGCCACAAAGTACTGAAGCTAAGGGCTGAATAATACTGCTCATGGGCATGTGTTAATAGAGACACATTTTTCATTTCAACTTTAAAGTTAAGTATTAGTTGTTAAATGAGTTTGTGTGTCATTTATTCTCATTATCTTTCACCATCATTATAATTATGGTCTTTTGAGGTGCAGGGGTTGAATATTGCAACTGTAGTTATCCCATTTAAAATAAAAGCAGTTTTATTAAATTTTTGAAAATGACAAAACATAAATTTTATATTTTAGTTGGCAACATACCAGTAGTAAAGGGCCCTTCAGAGATGAAAAATGCTCCAACAGTGATAGCAGTAGCTGCAGCAAACTTGAAAAACCAAAACCTGTGTCAAAGAAAGACAACTCAATAAAAGCAATACTACAATAAATGTGGGTGCCCTAAAGTGATATTATCTAATATTTCTGAAAGATACGACACTCACACAAACAGGGCCTTATATAATGTTAAATACTATATTAATATCTTATATTATAAAAATATTTAACAAATGTATAAGAATTGGACCATGAGAACAGTTAAAGACATGTTTTTTGAGATTACCAATAAGGCAATGTGCGGAAGGATACAAAATGTGTTTGGATTTTTTATTTTATTTTTCTGAGGTTTTTATTTCCGTTTTGAGCTTTTCACACCAAAATAAAGATATTTTTGATGTTGCTTTTAACTGCAACAAGATGGTTGAGGAAGTTGGGGTCCTTCAGTCACACACGTGCCTGACCAAAAATCTGTATTAAAAATGTTTGTCTAAAAAAAGGCAAAAACTGTCCTGATATATTGGTGTACCTCTACCTTACACTTGTCCATTTCTCCAGATTGTAACATTGACTTTGAGGACAAAATGTTCACGTGCTGCTTATTATGTTGTGCCCACTAACAGGTGCCACAATGAAAACACAATCTTAGTTACTTCACCTGTCATAAAGTTATGCATAATATTGTATCAAACAAAAGTATGCAGAACTGCATTTTGCCCAGTAGCACTGTTTCCAGTACTAATATCACTGTTCAAGCTATAAACTGACCCGTTGTGAATGGGAGCTCGTGGGTCCTGGCTGCTCTTCACGCGGATCATCAGCAGAGAGAACAGGAGGAAGAACATGGCCATGCCGAAGCACACGCGGTACACAGCTTTGTAACCCACCAGCACATCACAGTTCACATGTCCTTCCACACCAGCGAGAGAGGAGCCCATTCCTCCTTCACAGAAGCCTGGGATCTGCAGACAGCCGCACACACAGACTTTCAGAGGCACAGTCAGCCATGTTTTCAAACCACACCACTCAGATTCAACATTGTTCATAGACACAGTAGATTAAACTATTTATAAAAACATATATGAAGCAGACTAACAAAAGACTAGTAAAAAAGATTTACAAAGAGAGAATGAGCAATTAGGAATGCACGATAATACAGGACCTGATAATTATCATGCCGATAATTGGCAATTATGACGTCATACATATAATTCCGATAATTAAAAATTCAACTGTTAATAAGTCTGATAATATTAAGCCTGAACAGCTTTAATTTTGCTGTGTTTGCCCTGTGGTTTTCTCATTGAGGGCTCTCAGTCTGTGAGTGTCCCCCAGCCCCGCCCCGCCCCGCCCCTACTACAGACTGCTGTCAGCCTGGGAGCAGCGGATCTGTCCACCATGTAGTCTTTCTGTACGGTGTCCGTCGAAGAAAGACAGTTTCTGCATGTTCTGTTGCTGTTCTAGGAGAAGGGAAGGGAGCTATTAGCTTTTTAAATCAAATATTATAAGTTTCCTAAAACTTTATCATGACAAAGATGTGACAAACACATAGCAGTCCGCTTCGCTGTCTTCAGTTGAACACACGGACAGCGCTGAGCGTCACCACTTCAAATGTTTAACATATAAACAATGTCCGGTCTTAAAAGGGAATGTTGTCTGTTAATATTCAACAAAATGAAAGAAGAATAGCCCCAGACTTTGTGTGTGGAGTGAGAGGAGTTTTCCAGGACTTTTCTCATCAAGTGACAGAGGGACTGGATGCCCCACTGCCGCCCAATTCGGGCTTTCTCTCTCAGAGCAAATAACTGCCTCATATCATCACAATGTAGAAGCGAGAGGCTTTATGTGGGACGGGACAGCTTCTTTCCTGTAGTCCACAGATTTGATTGCCTCGTTCACAGCCTGCGTCTCGTGCGTCAGATCAAGAGCAGGCTCTGGGCAAACTCATCTGATAGGACGTTCTAACTTAAGGCCCGTCTATTTCCCCGTTAATATACATTTAAATGTCTTTAAATGTATATTAATGTGGGCACAGAGATAAGTGTGATTTATGACACATTACCAGGTTACAGTGGGGATATAGCCTACAGTGTGAGTGTAAATTATTGTGCTTATGAGAAGAATAATTTTACTCTATATTCGTAAATATGTCAATAATTAATTTAATTATTAATAACTCAGCCTTATAGAGGACTAAAAATGACTTAATTATGAATAAATAAATGAATAACTGTAGAAATGTATAAAGAAAGAAATACATTTATACCTAAATACATACATTCTGGGCATAAAAAGGTTTCTGACATTTCCACATTTGACATATTTCCACTTTATTTATTCATTTCTACATGTCTAGATTTATTTATTTATGCATTTCCACTTTTATTTAATTTTGCATTTTTACGAGTCTGCATTTATTTATTTATTTATTTATCTATTTCTACACGTCCACATTTATTTATTTATGTATTTCTGTGTCAGTGGTCTGTGAGATGTATAAATGGACTACATAAATAAATGTGGACATTTCTGAGAAATGCGGGCAGACAGATTTTTTTCTGCAATCACTATCTATTCTCTTTATCTAAGTTCATTTGTACTAAGGTTTATTGAACAAAATAAATTATAAAATGTAACTAAACAAAAAACTATTACAAAAAAATATTGTACATTTACAAAAAAATTGAAAGCATTGTTAAATTGTATACTTCTCCATGGGAGCATGATTTTTCTAAAATATATTTTTGAAATTGTAACTAACAGTTAACTGTGGTGTTAATGTTGTTGCGTACCTTCTTGAGATGGTCCTCCATGCCAGGCATTAGCATAACACAGGCGATGCCTACTCCCAGCAGCAGGAAGAAGGCATAGATAAGGCGAGTGACTGTGGAATTGTTACCACTGGGACAGCAACTACACAGTAGGCAGGGGGCGCTGCCACACAGACATGGAATCTGCAAACAAAAGTAAAAAAAAGTGAATGTTGTTTACTAAACCAAAAGAATGTATTTTGTCTGTGGTATAAGCATAACACCTTTAAATTAGCCAAATTGTAGTGAATGCCAAAATTGTCAAAATATGTAAAAATGTGTATGTAATATGTAGGGCTGTCAATGTTAACGCGTTAACGCATGCAATTAATAAAAAAACAATTAACACGTTAAAATTTATTAACGCAAATTAATCACACAATCTGTTTTGCCCAGCCGCGCTTCTGAAAGCACTTTGGAGGGTGTGAAGCCGCGAACTCCTACAAACCAATCATTAGCGGTGTTTGTTTTTGTTTTTTTTAAGCGTCAGTTCTCGACTCAGAGCGGCAGCCTCACTGCGGACAGGTGACCATGCCCCGCCCCTGTCCGCGGCGCTGAGAGGAGCAGAGGAGAGGCTCAGGTGTCTGCAGTAGATTTAATGCAGAGCACAGTTCAGCAGACACTGTTAGCTCAGTTACTACACAGACTTATTAAAGGCTCTCTCACAATATTCAGAAGTTACTTCTGAGATGTATTTTTTTATCCAAGTAAAAACACAGTCATCCTCTCTGGACTTTTTTTTTTTATTTAAACGCTGCATGTTGTCATGGAAAATCTACAAAGTTACACATTGTGATTAATCGTGATTAATCAGAGCTCAAGAGTGTGATTAATCTGATTAATTTTTTTAATCGATTGACAGCCCTAGTAATATGTAGAGTTATGCTGAATTGCTTAGGAATAGCGTTCTTTACACTTGAACCAATTTATATTAAAAAATATAAAAAATTATTATTTAATATAATGTGTAGGCTATTCAACTACAAAGATGTGTCACACCCAGGGCTTGACATTAACTTTTTTTTTTTTTTTTTGCTCACTGGCCATTTTAGCTAGCGTTTCTTTAAAAAAAAAAAAAAAAGTTACTAGCCATTTAGGTTTTTCGCTAGGCATAATTTAGATGTTAAAATGCTGATTCATGTGTTGTATATACAGTCATATGCAAAAGTTTGGACACCCCTCTGAAGTTGCATAATAATTGACTCTATCTTCATGAAAAAAAAGGGCACATATGTATGTGATTCATTTTTTTTTTGTGACATCTGATTTCCAGGGTGTTTTCCGAACAACAACTTTTACTGTAGCAGTATTTAGGTGTATGAAATTAAATAAAATAAGAAAAAATGCCTGTGCAAAAGTTTGGGCACCCTTATAAGTTTGCTGATTTGAATGCATGCAACCTTTCCAAATGGATTATTTGCAACACAAAACTTGTTAGATTAGTTAGTTAAGCCTAGAGCTTCATAAACAGTTGCATTCAATAATGAGAAAAGGTATTTAAAGTGGTAATCAAGAAATGGAAGGACACAGGCAAAGCTGATGCTAAAGCCAGATGTGGCAGGCCAAAAAATATACCTGGCAAGGAATGGTGAGAATGGTTAAAGACAACCCACAGATCACCACCAAAGACCTACAAGATCATCATGCTGCAGATGGTGTTTCTTATAACTGTGCCCAAACTTTTGCAAAGATTTTTTTTTTCATATTTCATTTAATTTCATACACCTAAATACTGCTACACTAAAAATTGTTGTTAGGAAAACATCCTAGAACTCAGATGTCACTAGAAAATAAATTACATACCTCTGTGATCTTTTGTCGTGATGTAAAGCGTTTTGAGTACCCATGAAGGTAGAAAAGCGCTATATAAATGTGACCATTTACCATTTATTTATTCAAAATTTACGCTGTTTGGTGGCTAGCGCTAATTATTCCTTTAGAAATGTATTGTTATGTCTTTTTTAAATTCCGGTACCAGTTTTTGGAACGCAGACGTTCTGTTTACAAGCACAAGAAGGGTCAATAGAATCTCTTAGATGTCTACTTAAAAGTACTGTAAGCAACATGTGCTCGTACTGGTTTGAAAACGGTACAACAACCTATATCAAAACAAAGGTCTCTTTTCTGATTGGACGATCTGCAATGCAGTTTTAGAATCAAAACAAAAAATGTCAACAAAAACAACCTGACTATTATGTAAAACATATTTTTAATTGTTAATAACTCAACTCACTGCACCATTGTTATCAATAAAACGATTATTTGATTTAAACATGTTTACATCATATCTTGGCACGTGTAGATAATTTTTATGAAATATAAAAATATATACGGCTTATAACACCTTTAAATGCCAGAATAATTTAAGTGCCTGTAAACAGCAAGTAAAATCACAAGCAGAAACCATAACATCCGAGGTATTTCTGTGTGTACGAGAGCGCGCCCCATTGCGTGGTGTTTTTGAGGCGCTGTGTCGCAACTGCAGCAGCTGCCAGGTCATGTTTACGGTACACAAACACAGACCACAGGACCTGATTTTAGCGTTGTAATATTCAACCTCTGTCAAAAATAACACCATCCACGGCTAAAAATAACGGTGTTATCCCGAGAATCAGCCTAAACACAAAATAAGGCCAAGAACATTTGCGTTACGTAAGTTAAGCTAACGTTAGCCTAATAAACATAATTTTTTGAAGTCGGTCCACCGATAATTTATTCAGCTATCGTTACACTGGTTTAATAGCTAATTCCACTGCTATGATATCTAACAACGAATTTCCAAATACATTCACTACTACTTAGGTTGAGTAAGTTCTGACTGATCCGTGGCCTGTTGTTTTTGTGATTGCGCAGTCACCGTCGCCTCGGACCCCTACAGACCCGGGGCCAGCGCTCAGACGCGGTTCAGGCTCGGACTGTGTGGGACTCACCCAACTCGCCATCGAGCACAGGCCCAGCACGGCTCCCATCTCTGCGGCTGTCAGCTCCTTGTTTCTGGATCAGAGACAGATTTTCTTCACAACAACAGAACAGCCATGTAATGTGTGTCTTCTTCTGCGGAACTTGCCTACTACAGCGGCTATGCCAAGCACTATCAACAGCGCCCCCTCTGGAACGCGTTGGGATTTCAGCCCGGTGGTTTTCACTTTCTAGAATATGATGCCACATTCTCAGCTGGGGGCAGGAGCCAGAACGTTAAGTTATAAATTATTTTCATAAGAAATATCCAAAAAGAAAATTCACAAATGTTGAACCTGATCATTTATAATACTGACAAGGTCCATGATCTTGCTATGTGCATCCTTCCACAAAAAATAAAATAAAATATGATTTATCCCTTTGGATAAATCATCTTATTGGGCCTCTATGCTCAAAAGATCAATATCTCTCATGCATATTCCAGGCTTTTTGAGGGCCATGCAGTGGGCTGTGGGTAAACAGTACCCCCCCATCCCCCATTCTGATGCCCCTGCTAAAATGTAACACATGGTATAACAAACTGTAACAGGCTAATACCATGTACTTAAGGACATTTTGGTTCTTACAGTTTCTAAGTACAAATGTAATAAAATACTTGTTACACTACTACCAAAAATGCATATTTGTACTGTTACTGTGTAACAAGTATTTTATTACAACTATAAGTACACAAAATGTCCTTATGTGAATTCTTCCCATAGAATGGAAAAAAAAAATCAGGTTCAACATTGGTGGATTTCCGGTTTTGATATTTCTTTTTAAAATGTGTGACCTACACAGTACTGGCTCCAGCCCTCCATCTGAGATTTCAACATCACATTTTAGAACATGAAAATAACTGTAAACATGTAGGCCTTTGTTTGTTTGCTCAGTAGATTTGAACATATCTTTCCTTTTTTTTTATTATTATAGTAAGATCAACACCAACAGCAAAATCGTTTTGGAAGTTAAAAGCTTGAACATACACTTGTACATTTTGCATCTAGTCTGACAAAAAGTTTGCTCTCGACAATTACACTGAAAGACAATCATTTACCCTCACACTCTTTAGCTATCTGCAATTTTGAGTCACCTGTTCACCCATACATAATGTATACGATGAGAGCATACCAAACCCCAAGAAAACCCACAACACAAGGAGCACATGCAACAGAGACAGAAGTACTAACCACTCTGCCACTTCTCAGTCTTATGAATAAATGAAATAATAGTTGCTTATCTGATAAAACGCATCCCCAACCACATTCAAATTCCCCCAAACCATTCATTTTTTAGACTCTTTATTAATATTTATTGGTTTTCAACATTCTGGTCAGTTTAATGTAACAATGACATTACTCAGACCAATAACATATTCACCATATGTGCATGAATTAGAATTTTTCATACAAAGAATAAAGTCAATTACATAATTTTTAAGATAAAACATTTTTAAATCACAGCAATCCTCACACACATTAGGGCAGTTAGGATTATTGGGGCCATTTAATGTTGTATAAAGTGTTATGTGGTATGTAAATTCCAAACAAAACATTCTAATATATGTTTATATATTGACTCGACTTATATACCACAGAGCTGTATGACTGCTTTAACAGCATTCATATTATTCTAATAATCTCAAAAATATTGCCATTGCAATAGTTCAATAGTGCAAAACAACTTGTGAAACATGAAAATCTTCAATACTTAACACTAGTTGGTGGTAGGCATAAAGTATTAACAATTTAAAGGATTTGTAATCTTGTGTTGACAAATGCATTGAGGATGAATTTCTTTTTGTCTTTTGTGTATCTTCTCCTTTGGGCTGTTGTCTTTAGGGGCAACAACAACTAACCCTCCATTCTCCATCCTCTTTACAACATTAACTTCATGCATTTTTTTCCACCTCATCAGTACATCTCCTCTTTGGTCTTCATCTATGCCTCCTGTCTGGCAGATCAGCATGTAACATGAGATGTCCCTCTGATGTACTCATTCCTAATCCTATCCATCCATCCTCATCACTACTGCTTTAAAAAGTTTGCCGTTTTTCAAATGCACTGAATCAATGTGTAAAAAAGTAAAAATATCTTCTTAAAAATGATCAGGTAAAATTTACTTCCCACTTCTGCTAATAAGCTAGTGAAATGGAATCAGCGTCGGGCATATATGTATGCTGTGTGTGGGTCTTCGTGCAGCATTGCCCCGGCTCACCCCTCCCGCTGGTGTATTTCACAGCAGGTTCCAGGATCTCCAGCCTGTGATGGCGCTGAGTGGTGGCCTGTGAAGAGATGTTCTTAAACTGCTTATAGACTTGCGGATTCTGAGCCACGTAGGTTGATGAGGACGAGTACAGCACCAGGCCTAAAATGATGATGAAGAACGACAGCAGATAGATGGCAGAGAACTACAGGGGAAGAAAAACACAAGGGTAATATAGAGGCATAACAGTGATATAACAAAGTTATGACAAATACTTTAAATACATTATTGCATGTATTTGAGCTGAAGAAACCATTACTCTAATATTACTGTAAGTTTTGAAAAGTGGGCAAAAATGCTGTCAATGCAGTGTAATAACATCAAACACTACCATTCAGACTAAACCAGAACTAAATTAGAACAGACCAGAATTAACAAGGTCTAAATTAGGAGAAAACCAGGCTGAACCAGAACTAATCTAGCAATAAATAGGGACTAAATCAGAACTGAAGATAAAAAAAACAGGATTAAACCAAGCCTAAACCAGAACTAAACAAAGGATAAATCAAAAGAAGGACTAAATAAGGTCTAAGACAGGAATAAAATGTCTCTAAATTAAGCTAAATCAGGACATGAACTACAAAAGACTCCTGAGTACCCCCAGAAGAAGCCCACGTACCACAGTATAATGTATGATTTACGGTTGTGTTTATCTGCCTGGACACTGCTGATTGCACAAAGCCTGTTTGTTTATTTCACCACCTACATTCGTTTCATATAACAAACCAAACTAAAAAAAAAAAAAAAAAAAAAAAAAAGTATAGAGTATTCACACTGCTAAAGCTGTGGCATTACGTAAAGTAGAAGAAATTCTCCTAACATTAAATAAAAGGCTGCATAAGGCAAAAGCAATTTGGTTTGACCATACAATTTTTTGTAATTGCTAAGCACATTTCTGAAACACTAAGCCCTAAACTCCAAACTATATAGGCTAGCCAAGTCACAGAACATCTGAGATCATGTGCAAAATCAAACAATATGCGAAAAACTTTAAACACTCTTTACATACATATTTACACACCACATTTTACCAAGTAAATGTGCCACACAATCACCACACTGACAGATATGTCCATCTAAGCTGTTCTACAAGTTTCAGCTTAGAGCAGAGTCACTGGATCAGGGCTTGGTTCAGAAATGAGCCACAGGACCAAGACCTGGTTCTGACCTGGTCTGCCTGACTTTTTACTCCACTACATTAGTGTGTCTAGTTTCAAAATGTGTGCTTTTATTTTGACTTAGCCTAAGTAAGAAACTGCAATAGTAGCCATGCATACAAACAGCAAACGAATAAAATATTATCTTATGTGCATTTCCTAACCTTATAATGGAAGAGAAACAGTCCACAGAACAGACAGTACAGGTCAGCTGTGAGCAGATTGAGGTTTACACAGGTTGCGCTGGTCCTCATCATGGCCACCGGCATTAGACTGTACAGGCAGAACATGAATGCACTGAAGCTGACATACAGCAGGCCTGCAACACACACCACATTCGGTCACACAAGTCTGAAAACTGTGGCCTGTTCTTTGAGTCTAGACTGAGCCAACTGCAGTTGATCAGTCACAGGCTAGGAAAGTAAAACTTTTTGTTTGAGAATCATAACTCAGAGGTTATTACTCTTAAGCCTCACAATTTAACAGAACGAAATCATGGGCCAGATCTTTCGCTTCTTAGGGCAGGCGGTGGATCTGACAGTGGCACAGAAAGGGGCCTTATCCCAATCCCAATCCCTGCTCTTTAAACTGGGCACAAAACCTAGTCTAAAGAGGTTGGATGTGGGCTAGGCTTGGGCCAAAGAGGCTGAACTTGAACTGGCCCAAATCTAAGCTGGCCGACAGCTGTGCATGTGAGAAAAGATTGGATTAGAGTGTGTTTGAAGCAAATAGCAAATCAGAGAGAAGGCGCTGCTTTTAAAGGCACGCAGAACCCGAGTCATCGTGTTCTTATTGGGAAAAGAAGTGTCTGGCTCTCAGGAGGAAATGATGATCCTGGCTGAGCTGATGAGCTTCTGCACTGGAGTTCTGGTCCAAGCCACATAACTCTGTGGCTGGCTGTACTCAGTACAGTGCCCGCTTCGTCCTGGCCTGACCATGCCTGTCCTCCGCGTACGCAATGAGCACGCTCCCAGCTTTGCTTCCTCCTCTACCACAGCCTCTCGCTGCTGTTAGGGCGCCAGGCCCAGGCTGCAACACCGAGCCGTTCATCCTAATGCAGAGAGTGTGCCTTTTCAGTTAAAGGAGAACCAGTGCTCGTGTGAATAACACATGGCCGATGAGCACTGTTTAAAAATGAGCCCATGTTTAACTGAGCTGAGATAGGCGGCGACAGGAGTGGGTTAGTACAGGCTCAAAAATGTAGAGCCATGTTAAAGTGAAGCACAGCAGCTGTGAACGGCGAGCTCCAGGGCACACAGCAGATTTAATGCAAACGAAAGATGACTTCTCTTATGCACTGCCAGAGGTAAGATTGGCACACTGTGCCAATGTGATCTGTGGACACCGCGTACAACAATTGCTGGTCCACTACGCCTACTTGCTCATAAAAACAAATCTAAAACTAGCCAATGTGCAAAGTGTGCAACTGGCTAAATGCTGCCCAGTTTGACAGGACAGTAGGCAGGGGAGCTGATAAGGCACGCCTCGGAGTACAGACCCCGCGCCTTTCCCAATCTCATTCACTCTTAAGAATCAATGACAATCTATAACAAAGATAACATTCAAATTAATATTATGTAGGCTAAGACAAAAAGCTAACCAGGTTAATTGCAGCAGAGCACGCAGGAAATATCTCTTCCCGTCTCTCTCGCACTGTTAAAAATACCATCATCATCATCATTTCTCTGAAAGCACTTTGTTAGACTCATGTTTTTTGCTTCAGGAATGTTTTGATGACACCAGCTCCATGCCCATCTGTGCCACACCACCCCTGGCTGTTAGACCAGTCCTCCCGTTATTGTAGACTGACAAGCCCTGTGGTGGTGGCGGCAGGCTCTGGAGGAGACATTCTGAACACAGGCACAAAAAGCTGCGTCAAGGTCACCTCCATCTTTGCGCCAAGTGTAAGATGTCTGTTAGCTACAGGGGGACTGAGTTAAGACATTCAATTTATAAGAGATGACACACTGAGTACACTGATGAAATCAAGTTTACAGTATTTGATTTATGCAAGATGCTCCCTGAACAAATTTAGTAATAAAAAACTAAATTTGTTCAAAAACTTGCACAAAACCATCATGTACATCTATGCATGTATGTAAATGATAAATGGCTCACATTTATATAGTGCTTTTCTACCTCCATGAGCACTCAAAGCACTTAACATCAAGCAAACACTCACATATTCATACACCAGTGTATAGAAACACTGGAGTCAAGCAGGGTAAAGTGTCTTGCCTAAAGACAGATCAGCAGTATGAAATGTTGAGAGTAGGGTTTGAAGTGGATGAACAGCTCATTCAACTGAGTGGACCCTCTGGTGCCTGAGGAGGTGATGGAGGAGAGCGAGAAGATTCTGCTGCTGAAGTGGTCATGGAGGAGAGTGAGAAGGTTCTGCTGCTGAGAAGGTGATGGTGGAGAGTGAGAAGGTTCTGCTGCTGAGAAGGTGATGGTGGAGAGTGAGAAGGTTCTGCTGCTGAGAAGGTGATGGTGGAGAGTGAGAAGGTTCTGCTGCTGAAGTGGTGATGGTGGAGAGTAAGGTGGTTCTGCTAATGAAGTGGTGATTGTGTGGAGGGCTGCAGCTCGAATCTTGAATGAGAGGAGGAGACAGAGCGCTTTACATTTAGACACCTGGGTGGCTCAAGGTAGTGAAAAAGGGGTCAGCTAAGAGGACGTTAAATGGGAGGAGATGACAGCGACCTATCCTCCTGATTAAATAAATGCTTCAGCATCATTGGTGTAGGCTAAATTATCCAATGACAATAATGGGATATTGGTTAAGTTTCTACCTACCTGTTACAGCAAAGGTGAGTGGCAAGATCTAGTTCCATTTCTATAATTTTTCATTCACATTGTGCCTTTATTTCATTATTTCTTTTTTTAACTTAAAGTAAAATCTTACCAATCTGCCAGTCCCAGTGTATTTTCAGCAGCTCCTTATGTTCCATTACTGCCCTAAAACACAGATATATAGTATACTTTGTTAACACATATACTGTATAAAATAATGCGACCACGCATCATATTTTAAGTCATTTTGAACAGTGATTAGGGATGAAGCATTATATGCTAATAGGTTGTGATGTCATAGAATTCTAAAGGACCTATAGTTTAAAATTGAGGCGGAGGGCAGATAAGAATTTTATGGTAGAATCTGCTGCCAAAGATTCAAAATGCAGATGTCTTGTTGTGGTTTATGGCCAATATCTCTGCAAGTACTGGGCACTCGAGATTAAGCCACAAGATTAAGGTGTGGTTGTAGATCCAGTTGCTAACAAAAAATGATCAGGTTCAGTATTTGATTTTCTGTCTGAATATTTCTTTTAAAAATAGTACAGCACCTATGCATTTATAAAAGCCTGCAATCTGAGCTCAAACATCATCAAATTCTAGAACGTGAACGCACCCTATTTAGGTCCATCAAGAAAAAAAGGAAAATGTATAATTAACTAACAGTTGGATGCCACTGAAGAAGGATCCAAAGAGGCCCATCATGCCAAGGAATTCAGCGCGGCTTAAGTTCTTCACAATGAACTCCTCACAAACATTGGAAATGCTGTACAGAAGAGCACCTCCAAGAACCATGAGATCCCCAAACAGCTTGTCTTCTCCTGTACAAGGACAAGAGGAGTAAAGATAAAAAAGAACAAAGGTTTGCATGCACACTAAATGAATAAGACATGCTAAAAGTGGAGCAAACCCAGACGCAGCTGAGCTTAGTGTCACTCATTGGAGCTGAATGAGCCCAGCAGGGGTGGTTCTAGGGGGTGGCCAGTGCCCCTGTAACTGTGAGCCTGTGACCCCTAGTGGCCACCCCTCTGAAGTGTCCTAAATGCCTTATGAAACTCAATTATATTGTAAATATGTTTCAAGGATTATTCTAGCATTATAAAAGGAGGGAAGATTAACTGTTATTTTAAAACTAAGTCCCAGCCCACCTCTGCTGCCAGGCACCGATTTTGCTCCAGTGACTCATTGAATATGTCATAAGACGCTCACTACCCACAAAATTCAAGGTGGAGAAAATGCAAATGAAGTCGCTTTGCAGTCACTGTTTGATTTATCAAGATTATCTAAGCTAAAGGTATGTGGAAAATTTAGTACGTTAGAGGAGCAGGTGCAAAACTTTTGCGAAGGCAAGAGCGCAGCTTTTAGTGCATAGAAAATAAATTATAATACTTTAAAAGGACTAATTTATAAATATACAACACTAATGTGTTTATTTGAAGTCAGAGGAAAAAAAAAATCCTTGCTTCTCCCTCGTATTTCCCTGAACTGCCACCTTTACTGCTCCTGTCTCTGTGCTTTCAGTCTGTTTCACGTAGGCTACTTTTAAATCCTTACTGTGATGGAATAGTCTTTAAACGCTGCGTAAAGACTAAGTCCTACATGATGACAGGCTCACTTGTGTTTATCCCATTGCCTCACAATGCTCGATGCGGTGCTTGATTGACATCCTGACCCTGTAGCTCAAGGCTGTGCTGCATGGATTTGGCTCTGGATTGACCGGAAGACAGAAAATTTGTTTAATTGTTTTATTTGATCACCATCAGCACTGCATAGAGGCTACTTTCTTCTCTCCACTTGTGCCACACAGAGGGAAACCAAGTCATGTGACTCTGGTCAGTGCCAGAATCGCATGAGACATTTAACAAGGATGGACTACGAAGAGTTAATAGAAGAAAGTAAAATGCAATGAAATGATTATCCCTTGAAGACAGTGAGACTGCTTCAGTCAGTCCTGTTATTTGAGGCTGGACTCTCATATAGACTGTTCAGTTGCATCATTATGGGGAATGCAGTCGGAGCTGAGCAGAGCAGCACTGCTCTCACTGTCAGTGCGTCTTATGCTCATGCAAAATTCTCATTTACATATAATTACTTGCGCACTCTCTTCGTATATCACATGCTAACAAATAGCAAATGCTATTTTTAAGCTGCACTCGCAATTTAGCACCTGTCTTAGTAAATGTGGCCCCAAGAGCCTCTTGATTTTTCCTTAGATCAACTCAAGATATATCTACCGCCTTAGAAGTAGCTTGTGTATTTATCAAATCTACAGTTCTAAAAAAAATGAGACCAGAATTTAGTCTTAAATGAGAATGTGATTAGATGGCAGTGTCTGTTTTCAACACAAGCAAACAAAGAGTTGTATAAAGTTACCCAACAGCAATATGAAAACTGGTATAGAGCCTTTTAAGACATAAAAGCAGTTTTATTTGGAAATTGGTAGCAATGTCAACAGTTCACCAAAAATAACACAAAGGTGTTCAGTTGCATCCATTAAAAAAACAAATAAAAACTGCCAGGTAACATTGAGTGCTACATGTTAAAGCCAATGAGGTTATGTCTTTACTGGCTTTGGTTTGCTTGTCTGTTAGCAAGGTAACACAGTTATGGGAAAAGGACTCAAACTAAAGTATTTGTTTTTGATTTAAATCGTGATCCCTGTCTAGAGCCTTTTCCATAAAACTGGGAAGATATGAAACTGTAATGACATGGCACAGGTGAAATGCCAGTGTGTTTTAACAATGACTTTAGGATGATTTTAATCTGATGTTCACAGGCTTTTAAATTTGTGTTTTGTCTTGGGATTGAAATATGATGTATAAAACATTCAGTCTCACATTTAGACTGGTGGTGTCAATATTTTGTTCATACAACGTGTTGTTGTTTTAGGCCCAGTTTAATTCTTGTTTTGTCATTATTTAGGGCTTTTGAATTTGATTATTTGATTTAGACCTGGATTAATCCTATATTTAAATACATTTTAGTCCATTAAAACCCACATATTTTGATGGTGATATCTAGTGTGAGTGTAAAAAAAAATAGAGGCTTATTATATACTGTGCAGACTCACCAAAGGCATGCAGGCGGCCCACGTAGATGTCTGCTCCCACCATGCAGCCAACACCCAGCAGACACAGCCCTGCCCCGACAAAGTGCACAGCCTTGTATCTCACCAGCAGACAGAACCAGGACAGAAGGAGAACTATAGGAGCCACAAAGCAGTCCAGCAGCTGTGAGAGAAAAGGAAGAGATTAGTTACATTTTTAGGTGTTTAACAGCTTGACAAATACCCCCACCTGTATACTGGAAAGTGTAGTGCGCTGATAGGCTTTGAGGACCAAATAGTTGGCTTCAATGTCTGTTAAACCAAGTATCATGTATTTCCACCAGCGCTTTTTCAGAATGACCAGCAGGTTCCCTTCACCTGGAAACAAAACAGCATCACTCAGTGCATACAAATCATGTCATGGCACCCACATTCATTACCTTGTCTCACTGCCAGTGTGGTGGTATAGACCAGGAAGAGCAGGATGTAGTTAAGAAAGCTCTGGAACACTGGCGTGTTGGCATGGAAGTCTTCAACTAAATACTTACTGGTAATTCCAATAGCACAGACCAACAAGGACAGGACCTGACCGAAGCCCAGACTTGCCAGCAGATCCCTGCACACACACGCATGCAAAATACAAAGGTCCATAAGTGTTAGGTTCTAAGCAAAACAGAACCCACAGGCAGATCCTGGATTCCAAACCAAATTGGTTTATTGAACAAACAGAAAATCACTGGTGGCTGTGTCGAATGAAGTTCAGTCCTTTTCCAAATTAAATGACCACAGGTCACAGGTCACAGGTCACAGGTCACAGGTAGTGATGTGACGTTCTGTATCGAGGCTTTGGAACATGTGCCGAGTAGGGGAGGGGGCGTTTCCACGATGCGCGTATTGAGGCTTGCTTCATTTAAGGGAGGAGCCGAAAATGATGACGTCTGAAGCCTCGCTGCCCGGCTGTACCACGTGACTGATTCAGGAAGTGGTTCGGATTTTGCCGCAAGTTTTGACAGTGATATAAACCCCTCAGGCTCCATTCCAAATGTGGGTGTTTGATGGAGAGTTGCGGTCAGTGAGAGTTTGACAGTTTGGGTAGAGTTAGAGATAGTTTGGAGATTTAGGAGAGTCCCCTAAACCATAATCACTGACCATACCTCAACATTACCCCAACCCCAACCACCCTCACCTCACTGTAAATGATCATTACCATTTTCATCATTTCCAAATAATCATTTTCCATACTGCCAGTGTGTGTGTGTATATATATATAATTAATATATATATATATATATATATATATATATATACACACACACACAGTATACTGCCATCACTACAATATACATGTTTTGTATACTTCTTCTTTATTTTGCAGACAGTTTTATGCCACACACTTCAAATTCATGCCAACTGATATTTTTGCGTCCAGTAGATGTCCTACTAGAGCAAATGAAGCTTCAAGAAGCTTTCCGCTGGAGTGAACCAATTGGATGAAAGGCTTCAGTGCTTCATGAAGCTTCATCTGCCCATCACTAGTCACAGGAACAAACCAGCCTCCACAACCTCTACTACTGAGAAAAACAGACAAACTGGCACTAGTGGAGTGGAAGCCCAGGCTTAAATACTGCAGGTGATGAGGCTGATTGAGACAGGTGCTGCTGATTATCCTCTGCCAACCAAGCAGCAGCTGCACACCTGCAAATAACAAACAAGGGAGGAGACAAACACACACTGGGGAAAGGGGAGCAGGGAAACATGAGGAAGTAGGAGGAGCCAATACGGTCTCCTCATAACAATAAGTATTTGGGCACTGACACAATTTTGTTATTTTAGCCTTTTTACCACTGTGTTAGTCCTAATGAGCTGTGGGTTGCTGCGTAAGTTGCCATGAGCATGAGCTGTGGGTTGCTGCGTAAGTTGCCATGAGCATGAGCTGTGGGTTGCGACATAGTCCCTATGAGCTGTGGGTTGCATGGCTCACGCTATGGGTCACAAGTGTGTCCCCTTTGGGCCAATCCCTAGCCTGGATAAATGGAGAGGGTTGTGTAAGCCTAAATGCCTCATTACTGTGCATCAATCCATTGTTTTTCTCCTTCATTTTCTCACTTCAACACTATTTTGATAGTGTGATTGTGTGTTTTGCTCCTCTCATGCAGATGCAGTGGGTCCTGTTGCCTGACCATGTCCCCCTGTTGTCACACACTCTCAACCTGTTCCTTCTGTGCATCCATGTGCCTGCTATAGCTTATAGGTTAATGTGTTAGGCCAGCTATTCCCAAAGTCAAGACTGTCGTGGCTTCCTTAAATTTCCAAAAATCCCACGTGGACCTTCAACTATACAACTTCCCTCTCTTCAAAAGAATATTTTTCTCCATTTATATCTGTAAAAACATTTCAAAAGACACTGACTGTTGGCTAAAAATTGTTTTACTGTTATTAATTTCAAACTCAAGTTCTTTTAATTACTTGCTATAGACTGGGGGCCTCCCCTGCTGTACCTCTGCGAAGCCCCAGGGGGCCCCAGACCCCACTTTGGGAACTCTGTGTTAGGAGATCACAAGATGGACTCAGTAAATGGACTCACTTTATATGTTGTAGTTTGCGTTTGGCCACTGCTGTTCTGTTTGGCTCAACTAATTGGGGTCTCTCATTGTAAAAAATACAAAGAAGTCTGGTAGGCCCAATTTTTAAGACCCAAAGCACAGCACAGCAGTGGCCTGTCTACAACATATAAAATGGTAAAACCATTCACTGAGTCCATCTTGTAATGAACTTTTTAAAAATAATTTTGGTTTCCCCTCCTTGAACTGCCACCCTAACATGGTGGAGGGGTCTGAGTGCCTGAAAGATCCAAGGAGCTATGTTGTTGGGGGCTGTATTCCTAGGTCTGGGCAACATTAAAATTTTTTGGATACCAGTCCTTAAACAATACCTGGTTTTTGATACCGCGGTACATAAACCACATTTTAATTCATCTTCTATAACTAGAAATTACTATATATATATATATATATATATATATATATATATATATATATATATATATATATATATATATATATATATATATATATATATATATCGGACCGGGGCTCGAACCCACGACCTCCTTGCTGGGAGGCAATACCCGGTCCGACCAAAACACCATCACATGATCTCTCTGGGTGGAGTCTGCATGTCCTCCCCGTGTTACCGTGGGTTCTCTGGGTACTCCAGCTTCCTCCCACCATCCAAAGACATGCATGTGTTAGGTGAATTGTTAATTGGATATTTTTATTGAGTTTTCTTAAGTCAAACAAACATACCCCCAATAACACCTCCACACATCCATGACAGAGCTACGTTACATAAATACACAAACATACACAAAAAAACAAAAGAAAAAACAAAAACAAAGAATGCATTTTTAACCAACTTTATGTGAAACCGGTCGGAAGTCTTTCGAAATAGTCCAAGAATGGTTGCCATATTTTGTAAAAATTGTTGGCAGAGCCCTGTATAGTATGTCTTAAGTGTTCGACTTTGAGATGTGAATGCAAGTCCTCCATCCATCGTTTATGCGAAGGGGGCACTGTTTTTTTCCAAGATAAAAGGATGCGTCTTCGGGCCAAAAGCGTAGAAAAAGCCAGAGCTGAAATTTGCCAGGCAGAAATTTTACTGTCATTATGAACAACTCCAAATATTGCTGTAAGTGGGTTCGGAGAAATCTTTATATTCCATGCATTTGATAGGACCCCAAAAACTGCCCCCCAAAAGGCTTGCAATTCCCTGCATCCCCAGAACATATGACCAAGGGTGCCTATCTCCCGCTTGCATCTTGGGCAAGTCTCATCTGTCCCTGGGAAAAGTCTTGCAAGCTTACTGTTTGACAAATGGAGTCTGTGAACAACCTTGAACTGTATCAACCCATGTCTAATACATATTGATGATGTATGGATCAGCCTTGTTGTCTGCTGCCATTGAGAATCAGTTATTTTTAATCCCAGTTCCAGTTGCCACTGCTCTTTGATGCTGTCCATAGTGGGCACTGCTGCTGTGTGAATCAATTTATATAAGGAAGATATCGCCCCATTCTGTAACGGATCTACTGTCAGGCAATCATCTATCCAACTAGCAGAGGGGGTCTGAAGTGTTGGAGAGAAATATTTTTTCACAAAACTCCGCAACTGCAAGTATCTAAAAAAGTGTGTATGGGGCAGCCCAAATTCCGCCTGCAGCTGCTGAAACGACATAAAAGTACCTCCTTTAAACAGATCCTTCACAGTACTAATACCTTTATTCTCCCAGGCCTGAAATGCAGAGTCGATTAAGGAGGGAGGGAACAGTATATTCGCAGATATAGGGGCCGCAAGGAGGCCCCGTTT
Source organism: Bostrychus sinensis (assembly GCA_020698575.1). NCBI lineage: Eukaryota > Metazoa > Chordata > Actinopteri > Gobiiformes > Eleotridae > Bostrychus > Bostrychus sinensis. Next base: position 942,770 of record CM036257.1, read on the forward strand.
ATGTTTAAAATGGATTCTGAACTGTTCCCAAATCCTAATTGTTCCTAACGTGACAGGGTTAATAGTAATAATTTTTTTGTCAAGCGGCAATGGTGAGCAGACAACAGAGGCCAGCGAGCCAGACTTACAAGAGTTTTTTTCCATATGTACCCAAATAGGCATGTTTTCATCCTCCCCAGACATGAACCAGAAGGCAAGTTTATAGATGTTCGCCGCCCAATAAAAATGCATATAATTAGACATAGCCAGACCACCCTCCTCTTTCTGTCTTTCCAAAAACTCCTTTCTGATCCGAGGTATCTTCTTATTCCAAATGTACGTAGATGTAATCTTTTCCAATTCTTTAAAAAATGATTTGGGAATAAATATTGGTATTGTCTGAAAAAGGAACAAAAATTTTGGCAGTATAACCATTTTAACTGAGTTTATTCTACCTGCTAGTGATAGGGGGAGAGATGACCATCTTTCCATATCCTGTTCAGCCTGGGAAAGAGTGGTTTTAAAATTGTATTTGAACAGGTCTTTATATTCTCTTGTCACCGTTAGCCCCAAATAGGTAAATTTTTCAGTGGCAATCGTGAATGGGAAAGAAACAACAGAGAGTTGATTTGCTTTATCATTGATGGGAAAGATAAGGCTCTTCGATATGTTTATCATGTATCCTGATATCGTGTTAGGTGAATTGGTGACTCTAAATTGACCCTAGTGAATGAATGTGAGAGTGAATGGTTGTCTGTCTGTGTTCATCTCTGTGTCAGCCCTGCGACAAGTTGGCCCCTGTCCAGGGTGTACCCCGCCTAAGGCCCAAAGTTACTGGGATAGGCTCCAGTCACCCGCGACCCCTAACAGGAATAAGCGGTAGAAAATGAATGAATGAATGAATATATATATATATATATATATATATATATATACAATTTTTATTTGAACACTATCCTCTATATAGGAAAGAGTGTAGTTATAAGTATTGTTTGATTCATAGCAGGATCATTAAATAAATGATTTATGATACTGTATTTACACTGAACAAAAATATAAACGCAACACTTTTGCTTTTGCTCCCATTTTTCATGAGATGAACTCAAAGATCTGAAACTTTTTCTACATACACAAAATAACCATATCTCTCAAATATTGTTCACAAATCTGTCAAATCTGTGATAGTGAGCACTTCTCCTTTGCCGAGATAATCCATCCCTCCTCACAGGTGTGCCATATCCAGATGCTGATGAGACAGCATGATTATTGCACAGGTGTGCCTCAGACTGGCCACAATAAAAGGCCACTCTGAAACATACAGTTTTGTTTTACTGGGGGGGTTTACTGGGAGGTCTGGGGACTCCAGTCAGTATCTGGTGTGACCACCATTGGCCTCATGCAGTGCAACACATCTCCTTCGCATAGAGTTGATCAGGTTGTCGATTGTGGCCTGTGGAATGTTGGTCCACTCCTCTTCAATGGCTGTGCGAAGTTGCTGAATATTGGTAGGACCTGGAACACGCTGTCGTATTCGCCGATCCAGAGCATCCCAAACATGCTCAATGGGTGACATGTCTGGTGAGTATGCTGGCCATGCAAGAACTGGGATGTTTTCAGCTTCCAAGAATTGTGTACAGATCCTTGCAACATGGGGTTGTGCATTATCATGCTGCAACATGAGGTGATGTTGTTGGATGTATGGCACAACAATGGGCCTCAGGATCTCGTCACGATATCTCTGTGCATTCAAAATGCCATCAATAAAATGCATCTGTGTTCTTCGTCCATAACATACACCTGCCCATACCATAACCCCGCCGCCACCATGGGCCACTCAATCCACAACAGTGACATCAGAAAACTGCTCACCCACATGACGCCACACACGCTGTCTGTCATCTGCCCTGAAAAGTGTAAACCGGGATTCATCCGTGAAGAGAACACCTCTCCAACGTGCCAGGCGCCATCGCATGTGAGCATTTGCCCACTCAAGTCGGTTACAACGACGACCTGGAGTCAGGTCGAGACCCCGATAAGGACGACGAGCATGCAGATGAGCTTCCCTGAGAAGGTTTCTTACAGTTTGTGCAGAAATGCTTTGGTTATGCAAACCGATTGTTTCAGCAGCTGTCCGAGTGGCTGGTCTCAGACGATCTTGGAGGTGAACATGCTGGATGTGGAGGTCCTGGGCTGGTGTGGTTACACGTCGTCTGCGGTTGTGAGGCTGGTTGGATGTACTGCCAAATTCTCTGAAATGCCTTTGGAGACGGCTTATGGTAGAGAAATGAACATTCAATTCACGAGCAACAGCTCTGGTGGACATTCCTGCCGTCAGCAGCCAATTGCACGCTGCCTCAAAACTTGCGACATCTGTGGCATTGTGCTGTGTGATTAAACTGCACATTTCAGAGTGGCCTTTTATTGTGGCCAGTCTGAGGCACACCTGTGCAATAATCATGCTGTCTCATCAGCATCTGGATATGGCACACCTGTGAGGAGGGATGGATTATCTCGGCAAAGGAGAAGTGCTCACTATCACAGATTTGACAGATTTGTGAACAATATTTGAGAGATATGGTTATTTTGTGTATGTAGAAAAAGTTTCAGATCTTTGAGTTCATCTCATGAAAAATGGGAGCAAAAGCAAAAGTGTTGCGTTTATATTTTTGTTCAGTGTAATTATGCTTTAGGCTACTGTAATGTCTTTAGATTAAAGACAAAAATAGGGGGATCTCAAAACCTTATTCTAGTTTTTGTTTGTTCCTCTTTACATTACTTGTACAGAGTAACTCTTGTGCATTGTTGTGAGTGGTCTGTTTTCTCACACGGGGGATCGTAAGGGACATTTTGTGGGCGTTCCCACCGTTGCCGACTGCATTTGATATTAAACGATTGGATATAAGACAGCCAATCAGAAACATTTGTGAATCCCAGTCTGTGATTGGCTGTCCTCCTTGCTACAATCGTAGTTTGCTTTGTGCCACCTCGAGCGAGCACAGAGCCAGAGTTGCGAGCAGAAATGAGTTGTCGTGCGAGCAAAGATGTTGCGCGAGCGGGCATCCACGTACTCACGCACCTAGGTAGACTTTGAGCGAGCATGTAGGCAGAGTTGAGCGCGCACGGAACAAAGGTTTGTGTGCTCAAATTATTATTCTCTTTTCAAATGGTACAGTATGTGCTCGCGACACTCACACTGCGTGCGCTCAACACTCTTCACGCGCAAGAAGGTGGCACAAATATCACACCATAAATAGGCAGTAAGATACCTGGCATAATTGCCTTTGTCACAAGCAAAAAACCATGGCAGCATGTATTGCACCGTTGTTAAATGGAGAGCCCAGTTTCCCTCTCTGGTTGCCCTGATGAGGAGAAGCAGGTTTTCCACCATTTCAGTGTATGTGCTCCAAAATCTAAAGGTATGACGGGACTTGTTTCTTTTTTTTCCCATGAATTCCTCGTACCCTTTTAGCAAGTGAATAAATGCACTGGATGTCAGTATAGCTTTGAACTGCTCACTTGGAAAGGTGTTTTGCAAATGGGTTGCAACTTGTATAGCTGCTGCTTTGTCCTCTTCTTTTAATGTGTACAGGTATGCCTGCCAATGCAATATCTGAAATGCTTCCACCAAGGGTTTGTGTGCCCGTATGCTCCTGTTGTAGTGATGGCCTGTGGTCACGCCATTAATGGAACCTGGTGCCACAACCTCAGATTCAATGAGGATATCCTGAAAGCCTGCATCAGCAAATATTTTACCAATACAGGAAAGGTAGGCCATAATTGTGTGAAACTCTCCCATCCTTAGCACAAGTCTCTCTGCATAAGAGGGAGTCTGCCAACGGATCTCTTGAGCCTTGGCATATATAGCTTGATCCATAACTACTACCATTTCTTTTTGTTTCAGGGTGTCAGCAATGGAGCAGCTCAGGATAGTGTTGACAGTGTTGAGATCTGTTGGACTGGCATCAGTGACAGGTAGGTAGGCTACATTCGTAGAGGGTATGATATCATCTTGTGTTAACATTATGTTGTAAGCTGTCCATCCAGGAAGGACTTTCCCCTGGCCCTCGGGTACTTTCATGAAGAAGAATGCAGCATCAGCTATCCTTCCAGTGGCTTGGCTATATTTGTATTTGTCCTGCTGGAGATCTACCCTGAAACTACAGATCTGAGGACCAGACCTTTTTCCTCGTGTGAAAGTTGAAAGGTTTAGTGGAGGAGGTTGTACAGATCGCTCTCTTGTTCTTGCTCTGGATTGTGTGTCAGGTAAAGATACTGACTCATTAGCCACTGCCTGCTGAATCATTATACCATTGGTGTTGTGTGTTGTACCTTTACCTGACAGTGTTTCCTCGCCAAAGTCATTATTATCCCAAACAAGTGTAGCTGGTATGTCAAATGTAATGTTTTGTGGGATGTAAATGTCTCCTCTTCAAATTGAGAACAATTGAGCTTTTATATTACTAATTTGTGGATGGAATGGAATGAAATAAACCTTTCCTGAGATGTTGTGTAAAGTATCTGAGTTGCTCATATTTTTTTTTTCTTTTCTCCTTTACAGAAGCTCAAGATTCATTGTTGAAGTCAAGAGTTACATCCACATTTATGAATGCACTATTTGATACTAACCGTCTTTGTTGGTCTCGTCATGGATTAAAGCTGCCTTCTCTCTTCTTTTCTGGGCTCTTTTTATCTTTGTTATGTTCATGAACTCTTTGTAGCAGTCTCTGTGATAGCCCGCATTCTGAGGGACATTACCATTAGATTCGCCAGGAACCAAATCAAATTTTTCCATGGCATCCTAAGCTATTAAACTCTTTTTACTATCAAGGTCTTTCCACAAAAAAAACTGTTTGAATAATCTTCTGCCATCCTATGTCTGTAAATGGAGTAATAATATCCAAATCTATCACCGCCATGCATTCAACACTCCATTGCTAATATATGTTTGCTATTGAACAGGTGTAAAGGGTAGCTTGTTGATGAGGAAAAGCCTAAACAATTTACAGGTGTGAAGGAATACAACATACAGTAAAATTAGAAATTATTTTTTTATTTGATAAAGCTCAAAAAACAGAATATGAATAAAATTCAAGACAAATCAAATACAAGGTCACAGAGTGATAATAACACCATTAACACAGCTTAAAAAAAAATAAAACATTTTGAAAATGTGTCATATGTAGCTCAATGAGTAACCCAACTTTAGAAACTGCCAGCTTGTGTTTATCTTCTGTCATTGTTTGGGAGCTAAGGCGGGTGGGGTTTGATGCTGACAGGAGGAAGTTTGTAGGTGCGCTATTGGCTGATAACAGGTAAGACGTCACGCAAGGTGAACCGAAAATGTAGCTGCCCGCTTTCTTTGCCTGAGTAAAATGACAGACGAACAATAACAATTAACAAAAAATATGCAAGAAGTACGAGTGGCGACAAATTTATTTTAATTCCTCGACAACTGCAGATGTTGCTAGCAAAAAATGGGGTCCTCCCTCCGTAGGGATCGTTTAAATGTACGAACGATCCCGTTGGCCCACCGCTTATATGTATTTTCCTGGCATGTGTATAAGTTCAAAGTCATAGCACTTTAAGGCCACCATCATGCGCTATATTCGAGGAGACATATCATTGAGATTCTTTTTACGTATCAATATGAGTTTGTGATCAGTTTCTGCCGTGAACTTTTGCAGTCCATAGACATAACAATGAAACTCTCCACATCCAAACACTAGTCCCAAAGTCTCTTTTTCAATTTGAGCGTATTGTTTTTCTGTCTCAGACACTGATCTTGAAGCACATGCCACTGGTTGTCATTTGTCTGCTGTCGTTTGAAGTATCACAGCTCCCAAGCCATCTTTTGAGGCATCCGTTGAAAGTTTGTTTTGATGGGTCAAGGAATGTCAGTACTGGCTCTTTGGTTACAATGTCTTTTAGTTCTTTCCACTCTTTTTCATGATGTGTTGTCCACTTGAACACTGTGTTGTGCTGTAACAACTCTCTGAGGAGCTTCTTTGTGGAGGAAAGATTAGGGATGAACTTTCCTTGAAAGTTGATCATGCCCATGGCTCGCAGAACTCACTTTTTGTCAGTCGGAGCGGGTATGTCCAGTATGGCTTGCACTTTGTCTTTGTCGGGCTCCACTCTGTCACTTGTGAGCTTGCCTCCCAGGAAAGTGATTTCTGTAACACCCCCCCCCCCAAAAACAAACAAACAAACAAACAAACAAACAAAACAAAACAAAAACAAAACATTTTTCTCTTTTTAGTTTTAGTCCAAACTTCCCCACTCTCTGTAGGAGCTTCTCCAGTCTTTCATTGTGTTGCAGGTATGTTTGTCCCCAGACTACTAAGTCGTCTATATACACTTGTTCCTTTGAGTCCCTCAATGATGGATTCCATTGCCCTATGAAAGATCTCTGGCATTGACTTGATGCCAAATGGGAGTCTCAGGAAACAATAGCGCCCAAAAGGTGTGTCGAAGGTGGTGTTCTTGTGGCTTTCTGGGTCTAGTTTCAGTTGCCAAAAGCCATGCGAGGCATTTAGTTTACTGAAATATTTTGCACCTGCCATTTTGCCCATTATCTCATCTCGCTTGGGGATCTGATAATGTTCTTTTGACATTTTCATTCAGATCTTTGGGATCCAGGCAAACACGTAACTCTCTTGCATTTCTCTTTTTGACACCTGATTGAATTTACTCAGTCTGTGGACTCTTGCACTTGTGTAATGATGCCCATTTGTGTCATTCTATCTAGCTCCTTTTTCGAAGCAGCTTTGATTGGTGCAGGCACTCTACTTGGGGGATGGACTACTGGCTGTGCATCCTCCTTCAGGTGTATTTTGTAAGTATAAGCTAATGTCCCATGTCCTTTGAAGACTATAGCATATTTGTCAACTATTTGTGTACTGACGTCATCTTGTGAGTGTGTCAGACTTTTACCTTGTTTATCCATTTTTATGTTGTCACTGTTGATCTGCTAGATTCGCTTGATTAGTCCTAGCTCCTCTGAGGCCTTGTCACCTAGGAGCAACTCGTGTCCATCAGGCACAATGGTGAGCATCAGGCTTTGCTGCTTGCCTTTGGCTGTCACCCTTAGTCTGCACACACCCATTGTTCTGTTTGTTTTCAATTGTGTAGCTTTGTCCAAGAGCCTTTTAGGTTTCTCTACAAGTTCCTTTAGATCCTTTATATTGATCAGGTGAGCTTTAGCTCCTGTGTCAATTTTGAATGTCACAAGTGTCCCACTGACTAACGGGTACAGTCCATTTGTCATCTTTAACCGCAGATACAGTCCTCTCTACTTCACCAATGATTGGAGACTGCCTGTTGTGACGTTCATCACGAGACACCATTTTGATGAAAAATGTTTCACTTAAATCAACACTGTCATCTGTGCCTTCCTGCACTGCATTGACCTTTTTCTTGGTAAAGCAATTTTTGCATAATGATTTTGTCTTCTGCATTTTGCGCAGGTTTTAGGGGTTAGTGTTTATGTGTTTCACCACATGTCTTGCAACTATATTTGAGTTGATCACTGTCTTTGTACTTACTGTTTTTGTTTTTAAATTTGAACCGTGAATTTCCCTTCATCGTGACGGCCTTAACGGACCCACTTTCTTGCTTGACCGGGGCCTCACTAAAAGTCAGAGCTGTACTAACTTGCTGGCTTGACTTATTTTCATTTTCCAGCATGAGGTCTGTCACTCTCAGCAGCTTTTCTCTGAGCTTCTTTTCACGCGTACCAAAAACGATCTGGTGACTTATCATAGAGTCTTTGAGAGCACCAAAGTAACAGGACTGTGCCTTTATCTTCAGGTCTGTGAGGAAATTGTCAAATGACTCACCCGGCTGCTGTAGGAAGACATATCTCTTATACGTCTTTTTTTTTTTTTTTTTTTTAGCTAGGCAGTGCTTGCCAAATTTTCTTAGGACTTCTTCATATTTATCTTTGTCCTCTGGCTCAGAAAATACAAACGTATTGAAGACTTCTATTGCCCCGGTCCCAACGATAGTTAGTAACAGGGCTATTTTCCTCGCGTCCCCATGACCATCCACTCCAATGGAGGCTAAATACAGCTGGAATTGCTGCTTGAATGTCCTCCAGTGCAAATCCACATTTCCAGTCAATTTTAGCTCCATCTAGTGATGGGGACGAACAACACTGGTGCGTCCCCAGCACTGTGCCGAGTGCTCAAGAGTGAAACCCTGTATTGGTGCATATATCGCTTTAAGAAAAAAATCATGTGACCAATACAGGAAGTGTGTCGTTTGGATGTGCCGCGCCAAATTGTGTTTATAAGGAAACAAATTATATTGACATGCTGCAGATTTGTTGGATGGAGACCAAACTGTGTTTGCTGTTGCTGTGCCTGTTGAATTTTTGCTTTGCTTCCACTTCTGACTTCATGGATCATTCCAGGAAGTTTACTGTTAGTTTTTTAAATTAAATATGTTTCTACTCTTTTCTGGTAAGAGGTTTGAATTGTTTTCAGATGAATTTACTTTTTATTTTGTTGTAGGTGAAGTGTTGGCTCTGCTCCACAGAGCTATCTTACATCAATAAGAGCACTTCATCAATGCTGAGGCATTATAGAGCTCGGCATGGCAATGAAGAATTGGCAGATACTGCTATGAGTACCCCAGGTATGTTGAAATTCTCACAAAAAAATTAGAATTTTCAAAAATAGTTTACTACACACAAAAGGCTCTGTGTGACTCTGTAATATTGTTTGTAAAAATTACAGTCCTTTAGCTTTAAACAAAATATTTCCTTTTGGCTTGCAGTTCCTAACAAGCAAGCAGTGGATGAGGCTGTGGTCGACATGATCATCACAGACTGTCAGCCACTCACCACTGTTGAAAATGAGGGATTCAGGGAGCTCCTGAAACTTATTGCACCCTCATATGTTCTACCAAGCAGGAAGGAATGTTTAAGAAATGTATGGTTGAATTAATTAATGAGTACGGTGGCTAGAGAGATAGAACTGTATGTATTCATAAGGTATTACAGTATTTGTATGGTTATTTTTAGGCCATCAAGGACTTGGTGAGCCAGAAATATGAGGAGTCTCAGTCTAAGAGGAGAAATCGCCTTGGAGCAAAGACACTACAAAAACTTTTGTTTCTCAATAAAAACTATGAATGATTCCACTTTTAGTGTGTTATTTCATATGATTGAACACTTAAGTTAACAAAATTCCATACATAAGTTAAACATTTCAACTCAGATTTTTTTTTACAGAGAAATTTGCTATATTTTATATACCCACTCATTTTAGCATTTACACAAACAAGGTTTTAAGCAAATTTTAAACTCTTCTCATAAACAACTTAACTCAGCAAACAAATGGTGCAAATGAAATTATACAATGATGAGATTATATTTTAAGTCAAATACTAGCAATTAAATGAAGATTAAATATTATTTCACAGGCTGATGTTGGGTTTGCAGCATGTAAGCTTTTCCATCTTATTTTCATTTCATTTTCACCCGCAATGATTTTAGAACTACTGCAGAGGTCGCTATTGAGTGACCAACACAGTGTCAATACAGTGTCAACACAGTTTGTGTAATGTGTCAATACACTCCTTGAGGTATCATCATCCCATCACTAAGTCCATCTTGTCCCGTATTTCTCTCCTGGTGCCATGTAACGTTCTGCATGAACATCTGAGCTAGTCGTCAATTGCTCCATCTTTAATTAACTAGTGCATAAACAACAACCAGTGCTCCAAACTTTTTCTACTCACTTCAGTTACACTGTGAGACTAAGTCAATGTTATACTGCCATCTTATGGACAGATCATTAATAAGACTTCTCATTACACTGCAGACTGTGGTTTTTGTAGCTACAGCACAGTAAATGCTAACGTTATCTCTACTGCTAGCGCTGTTGTGCAGACTAAAATGGAGAGACAGCAAACGCTGCAAACAGCTCCGACCTACTTCCGGTGACTCACGCGGCTCACGGGCTGTGGGTCGTGGCTCACCATTGCTCATATGCCATTTTATGCCCTAGACTAGGGGCGTCAAACTCAATCGGAGCTGGGGCCAAAATTAGTAGTAACCAGTCTTGGTCATGGCCGAATAAGAGTATTGTATAAATAATAAAGCCAGCCTACGGTATTTTTGTTCTCAGTTAGGCTACAATAGGCTTTTCAACATAGAATAATACTTTCCCACAGAACTACAAATGTAGATTTGTGGTTTTAAGGGGCTTTGTAGTTTTGTTTTAAATCAGAACTTAGAACTCAACAAATAACAACAAATAGGCCACAGACTACTGACTAACACTGGCCAAGTATTATTTACTGCCACAGTTACCTAACTCCTCATATAAGACAGGTGTTTTCATCAGGTCCACTATGTTTTATTAGCTGCGTTTCCATTGACCATCAAATTGCGCAAATTGGATTTGCGAATATAAATTTGCCCAATGGAAACACGACTATTTCGAAAAAACTCGCATTTATTGAAAAAAAGTTTTTGCGCTTGGATGAGGTGGTTTTTCAGGCGTATCGAAATTGACATATTTCGCAAAACTGCAATGGAAACACTTTTGTTGAATTAAACGAGTCACGTGACCAACAACCGGATACTGGCTGCCTTGGGCATTGCGCAGCGGGCGCCACAAGAGGTCCCACAGCATCGCACAGCTCATCAAAAGTTGAGTGTGTCATTGGGAAATGTTGAATCCACAGCTCTTCTGTAACATTGCCTACTACAATTTCCCAAAAATGCTTCATACGTAGCCGCTCCCATGTATAAAGGGCCTGTCGCTCCATGGCCTGAATAAGACGCCGACACCTCCTTTGATGACTGATGACCGCTAGTGCCGTGGTTGAAATATGGATATATCTGCTGAAAATCAAAGTAATGTTTACATCCGTCGCCATGGTTTTTGAATGACTTATCGCGAGAGTAGGTTTGTTTTTATTCGCTTATGATTCAATGGAAACAGTGTAATTGTGAAATTGTGTTTTTTCGACATTTCTAGAATATCGATAAAATTTTGCACATATGTGTAATGGAAATGCAGCTGTTGTGACAGTGGGTATTACCAGCAGATAAATATTTAGGTGCATGCCATGCCCTTTATGTAAATAAGCCCAGCACAACTTTAAGCTGAGTCTGCACCTACACACAAACATGTATTATAGGCCTACTTTACTTTTATTGCGCAAACTACTGTCCACCTCTCTGTCCTCTGCAGGACACAGTGTGAGCAGGATTATACCTCTTTCTGGGCAGGTTTAGCTCGCTGTGTGTTAATGAGTGCATTAGAGCACAAGTAGCGACAGAGAGAAAGGAAAAAGAGCGACGGAGGGCAGTGCTGTGAATGAACTTAAACAACTCTCTGCTGATAACTTGGTTTTACTGACACAGTCTGACACAGGCTATGTTTAAACTGCTGCTGTCTGTAGCTTCTGTTTTTGGAGACGGGGTTTGTAAAGGTGATGTTCTTACACTGCTGTGCGGTTGGAGCCTGTTTTTATTACTGCCACATTAGTTCAACAAACAAAGTGTAGAGTGTTTACAGAGAGTCCCACCTGTTTAAGAAGCTCCTGCTCTCACTGACCCCTCTGTCCATTTCTTTTGTGGAAAGTTAAATTTCCTGTCGGAGAATCCTTCACTCTCTCTCTGCTCCTGCGGCTCGTTAAATGCCGCTCGCTAAAACTGCGGGGGAGGGGCAGTGCCGGCGCACAGCGGCACCTCTTCTGCATCATGGGAGATGTAGTTCAAACAGATTGAGCACAGTATATCACCAGGCCATTATTAATATAAAATGGAAATGATCTCGCGGGCCAAAAGAAATTATCCTGCGGGCCACGTTTGGCCCGCGGGCCTTGAGTTTGACACATGTGCCTTAGACTGAGCTTATATGAGCTATTTGACATTGTGTATCAATAGTTTACTACAATATTATTCAATATCAGCTGTACGTGTGTTTTAATGGTAAAATTTGTGGATTTGTGCCATGGGTCGGTCTGAGCAGTGACTCATGGGCTGTGGGCCATGCCTTTCCAAAGCCTCTATGCCAGCGTGTGAGTTTCTATGAACAATTTACGCCACACATTGAGTTCATATGAGCTATTTGACAGTAGCATATGTATATGCTAAATATAAATATAACAAAGACTTTGAAGATGAAGATGGCACAAATAGCTCCCTTTGAACACTTAAAGTTTGTTTTATAGTATTTGACTAAAGACTGAGATTGTCTTTTACACATAGCCTATTTATTTATTTGCATAGGCAGCACCACAGCACTGGCACTGGCAACACCTAAAATCTAACTGGCCACCCTGCCAGAGATTGGGGTGTGCAACAAAAATGTATAATTTTTGCAAGTTGGGACTCATTAGTATTGTGGTGGAGACTTTTTTAATCCAGTGATTCTCAGATTGTGTTAAGTACTTGACCATTGGTGGTGTATGAGCTCTGGTGGTCTTTGGGTTAGTGTTATATACAGATTCAATGTTGCTACTGTTACAGCCTCACTAGTAGAGGTCTTGAAATGAATGTGTGGTCCATTGTTGTCCTGATGTTGACCTTAGAATGGTTCAGGTTTGGTTTTGACCTGGTTTAGTTCAGGTGTCTCTTTTTATTTTATTATTATTATTATTATTATTATTAATAATAATAATAATAATAATAATAATAATAATAATAATAATAATAATAACAATAACAATAACAATAACAATAATAATAATTATTATTATTAATAATAATAATAATTTTATTTTTATGGCTGATATTTTGTCCATATTTTGAAACAAATACTATTTAAATAACAGGTAATTTTTTAATGAATAAAAGGGGAGTGAAAAATGTTCAGTACTTACAAAAAAGCTTACATCAGTACTTATTACACTATTTTATGTTTATTATTATTATTAGGAGGCATATGTTATTATTATTGGTATATTAGTATTATTGTTGTTATTAGTTTATTGTTTATTTTTTATTATTTTGTTCAGATGTTCAAATTTTTACTGTGTTGAAATTTTGATGTTTAGAATAAAGTTAATGTCTGAAATTTTTAAAAACTGATAAAGAAGTTTTCTTGTATAAACAACTGGAGGTGGTATTATTGCTGACTGAGTTATTTTAGCAACAGAACACACGGCTGATTGTAGGTCTTTTTTTTTATTTTATTTTAAAGTAGGCCTATTTTTGAATTTTTATTGAAAATTAATTGTATGAATGATACACGATTTGACAGCTCATGAACTCAGTCCAATAGACCGTTCTCAGTCACGTGACTTGGTTTGTTGGCGCTGCCATTTTGGATGCAAAAAGCCGGTGTAGCTGGCCAGCGATTAGTGATCATGCATAGAAATTGAGTTCATATTTACCACTTTCTACACCGTTTCAATACTTAACGTTAAGTGGTCAGGTCAGACAGCAATATTTAGAGAAATGTTCACTTGTCGATGCTTAAGACCCATATGATGTCAAAATTACAGGTTACCAGCCTTCAACACACAATCCGCTTTGGAATACCACAACGTTTACAATTATTTAGTCAATCAATCGACAATGTCACTTTAAAGGGGCACATTTAAAAGCTTACAAGAGGCAGAGAGCTCCTTAGAGGCATAAAAATATTTAGTGGCAGGATGGGTGACAGACCTTTAGTATGGAAAGTGCCCTAAACAACTGTTGTCCATGTGAGTAGGCAGATGAGACGCAGATTAGTGAAAAGGCAATACAAATACTTCAATAAACTAGGCTTTCCGCGGAGGTTTACAAGTCTAAAATTATAAATCAGAATTTAAGGCCTTAAAAATCACAAATTTGCTGAGATACGGAGTATTAAGTCTTACATATGTTTAACCTCATTCAAGCTAGCGGCGACCAGATTCAGAAAGAAACTCCTCGAAAACATAATTTGCACGGTTATTATTTTGTCAATACAGGCATGATATACATCGTTAGAAAGCTTATGTTCTGTACAAAATGGGAATTAAGTTAACTTTATGCTTAAAATAGGACATATGTGTAATTAATGACGATTCCTCAGTGCCCAAACCGAAAAAAACTGACTTTTTACCTTTGAACACTGGTTCTGTCCAAAACCAGTCCAATCCAGGATAACGCTCAATCAGTTCGTATAAATCCACAAGTAAATATCGAGATATATTTCCATCAAAGTATTCCATGTTGTGAAAATAATCCTGTAATCGCCATATCCTCACGCAGAAATGAACAAATACCAAGCTGTCCTGAACATTGTATTTTCTTTTTCTCACCAGTTTGCTAAATGTCCTTGAAAACGTGTTTAGCCTGCTAATAAACCTGAGCAGACAGTAAGAACTGACTTCAGATCAGTTTTTACTTTATTTGACGATTACAGCTGGAGCGATCTTTTATGTGACTTTTTTAAAGAATAAACTTTGTCAAACAGTGCAACATTAACTTTTTTACTTCAAAAGACAGCTGGTAGATGCTATCACAGATATAGGACACATTAAACTATTTTTGATGAGTAAAACAAATTTAATTTGTTAGGCTAACAGACTAGCAGGACTGATCCAAATCGGGCCGTGACAACCGGCTTTTGCCATCCAACATGGCCGCTCTGCGGAAATCACGTGATCAGATGACGCTGTGTGAGAAGGGTCTATAGATATGTTGCAGTTCTATACTTGGTATAGCTACTATTATAGCATTACAGTGGGTTACAAATCTGGCAAACAAACACACCGAAACAAGGCTGTTAAGGCTCCACTCTTTACTGCAGCTTCACGTCTCAAGACTGTATGCAATCACGACGCCTAGTGGTCATAATAAGTAATAACAACATTGACAGTAACAGTCAAACACTTATTACTCTTTCTAATGCACCACAGCATATAGGCCTAGGTAATAGAAACTCACAAAATAGCCTGTCAGCCGCAACCCACAGCCCGTGAGTCACTGCTCAGAGCGACCCAGAGCAACAAATCCACGAATTTTATCATTAAAACACACACACAGCTGATATTGAATAATATTGTAGTAAACTATTGATACACAATGTCAAAGAGCTCATATAAGCTCAGTCTAAGGCATAAAATGGCATAGGAGCAATGATGAGCCACGACCCACAGCCCGTGAGTCGCGTGAGTCACCGGAAGTAGGCCAGAGCTGTTTACAGCGCCAGCCAGTGGTGCCATAAGGGGGAGAAAGGTTAGGACGATTCCAAGGGCCCATGACTGACAGGGGACCTGGAAAATCTCAGAATAGAGCTCCGCAGTGCCTACTGGTGCTGGAAGTAAATTTTTCATTAATTTTTTCCATAAACGTTTTGAAAAATCCGTGTATTAGAGTTTAAAACCTGACCATAACGCAATTCATTTTAATCTAAAAATTATCTTAAACTTGAATAATTGGCGAAATACATTTGGAGCTTTACATTTTTACAAGTTTCAATTTTACAATTTTAATTAAATCCGCTATGGTCCTGAGTTACCACAGAGCTGATTAGCCTTCGTCGAGCTTTTAAACTCTTTATATAGACATTTTTCGAATAGTCTATGGGGAAAAAATAATGGGATAGTAATAGTGGCAGTTTTTAAATGTACTATATAAATAAACTTTTACCTTGAATAATAATTTACAATTAGCTCTTAGTTTTCAACAATAGGGTCTATGTTATATCTTTTCAGGGGGCCCAGAAAACCTGGCAGCACCCCTGGCACCAGCCCCTGCTGCTAAAATGGGTAGTATCTTTTAAGATGAGTATTCCTCTAAACTCTTGTTTTGGCTGACTCACGCTCCAGCAAGTGGGCAGCAACCGTAAACATGGGTTTACAGCCTTTATATGTAGACTGTCACTTATCCATATTGAATAAAAAGCAGCTCCAAATTTTATAATGGTCCCTATACTTCGCACACTCACTCACAGTCGGCCCTCTCTGTCTGCTGTATGTGGCGTGTGGCCTGTCCCAGTGAACATGCTGCCTTATGATAGCCCTTATTTATGATTGCCTGTTGGGCAGGGGCCATCAAATTTTGGTAGCCCGAGTAAAAAATTGAATTGACCTGGGACGCTGGGCTATCGATTTTGTGAGCCCTAAACTGCTATTTCTGTCCCACTATTGGCTCTTCAAGTTATGTATTAATGTTTAAAACACCTTTTGTTCACAAGTAATTATAATTTTAAAGGGAAGGTGGTGATAAATGGTCTGTTTTTAATGGGGTCATTTATTTAACATTTGAATATCAACCTCAGACCTTAAGACCATAGGAAGTGACCCTCTGTTATAGGTTACATTATATTTGATATGACAACTTTTAAGAAATATGGGACATCACTAGGCTATATATTTAAAAATAGAATGTTTGCAGTTTGAAGTAAAATTAACTTTAATTTTAACTTTATTGTCCAGTTAATGGACAATAAAGTGTCTTTGGTTCACCATCAGTCACACAGTACAACAAATACAACACGATACAATAAATACAAGAGTTAGTACAGAAAAACACCATAATTTAAGCAAAGTACTTTGCTTTTAAAAAAAGTGCTGCTTAATACTTCACCAGTGCTTGTTTAATAAACTAACTGCATTAGGTACAAATGACCCTTTATAGACTTTCTTAGTTGCTAGAGGCATTCTACAGCGTCGTCCAGAAGGCATCAAACTAAATTCACTAAACAAAGGATGTTCAGTGTCACTGGAAATAGATTTAGCCATCCTGAACATAGCAGTGTGATAAAGTAGGTCCAGTTGTTTTTGGTCTTGACCAATGATCTTCCCAGCATTTTTGACAATCCTGTTCAGCTTGTTCTTATTAGTCACAGTCAAAAAACCAAATCAGACAGTGATATTGAAAATTAAAACACTTTCAATCAGACTGACATAAACTCTCTCAAGAACATGTGGACTGACACCAAAGCCTCTGAGTTTTCTGATCATAAACAATCTCTGATTGGCCTTTTTATAAATCTTCCACATTATGTGAGAGGTTTAGTTTGTTATCAATGTGTGTTCCCAAATACTTGAAACTACTCACAACTTCAACAGACTGATCAGAGATGGCAAGCAGCATTGGTAGGCCCTCGCCGGCCGCAACCAGAGCTGGGGCAGAGGAGAAACCATTTACCCAAATTTTTAGTTGGTGCCTTTTGATAAAAAAAAAAAAACTGCCAAAAGCATCCTAATACTCCATAAAACTGCACTAAATGGAATTCCCATTGGAATAAAATGGCAGAATTTGACCATCGCCATGGCAACACTGAATGAAATATGACCTAGGTACCACTGGAATTTTTGATCAGGATGATATATAGAATGTTTGTGCCTAATTTAACAAATTTTTGTTGAACTATTATTTTTACTGTCCATTGAAATGTTTTTATTTTAATCCCATTGGAATAAAATGGCAAGTTTCAGTCATCGCCATGGTAACACAGTATAAAATATGACATGGGTCTCATTGACTTTTTTGACCAGAGTGACATAACAGAATTTTCTGCCAAGTTTTGTACATTTTGGAAAAACTAAATATTTTACTCACCATATACATATTTGTCTCATTCTGTAGGGGGCACTATCGCGCCAAATGTCATTCTTTCTTTTCTTTTAGAATTTGGTGGGTCTACAACAAACTTTAAGGCCTCGATACACCAAGGTGACTTACGTTAGGCAGAGTCCCATTGGCGCAATGTATTTGCATTTTTCCAGGGGGCGCTGTCGTGCCACTTTTGTGATGTTCTGTATGGTGCCTATATTAAAAAAAATTTTCATGCATGTGAATTTTGGGCAAAATTTGGTGAGTTTTCACAAATGCTCAGGGGGTCAAATTAGCGCCCAAAGAGCAGAAGAAAAATAAAGAAGAAGAAAAATAATATTTTTAGCAAAAACAATATATCCGTTAACATTATACCCACAAATTATTTATTTGGAAAGCTCTCGAGGTCCCCCACGTGACCGTGGGGTCAAATGTCAATGACCCACGAGTGGGCTTCACCCATTGACTTCCATTCATTCTGAGCGAATACAAGTATGTGGTTGACATAGTGGTTAGCACTGCCTCACTGGGTTCAATTCCCAGACAGAGTGGGACCTTTTTGTGAGGAGTTTGCATGTTCTCCTTGTGTCTGCGTAGGTTTCCCCTAACACTAAAAACATGTACAATAGGTCCCCCATGGGGCCAGGACTCCCCTGTAAATGAGATTCTAAATCTCAATGGGACTTTTCTGGTTAAATAAAGGTCAAAAAATAAATAAATACCAAATACGATATACAAGGTTATATGTTATATGATTTTTTTGTTGCCTATAGTGTGGCTCTAATAAGGAATGAGACAACCAACTCGTGAAACAAGCAAACCTAGTCTTTGCTTCTCCTGACAGCAAGAGGGTCCAACATTATGAAGCTGCAGACTTGGATCCCGCACTCTCAGGCCCCACATTGCTACCTGTAGAAATGAATTTACTGTCCCACTCTAGTTAATGTTAGGGTAGGGGCCAGGATTGGCGTTCCCTAGACAGTAGTGACTAGCACTAATTCAACAATTAATTCAACAATTAAACAGGGGTCCTGAGTGTGCCTTTTGAATTGATAGGACCCAGTGTTATTTATATATGGTGGCCCTGAAGGGCAAGTCACAATTTGTGTTCATGTTTCCAAATTTGTGTATGTGCTTCCAAATTTGTGCGCTTGTTTCTGAATTTACAGTGAATGTTTCAGTTTTTGTGTTTTTGGTTTTGTTGGTGTGACTTGCCCTTCAGGGCCACCAGTAGTTATATCTTTTATAACAAACAAAAACACTTTGACAGCCAAAGCATTGCTGATTCCTAGTCGTGAAGAAGTATCCAAATGAGCCAATCTCAGGATGCACGCAAAATACTCTTTGTCAAGTGATCAAGTACAATTTTTTACCTAAGATCATTTAAATATGATTGTCATTACTTTTTGGGATACATTTTGTGGTACAAGTTTTTTACTGGAATGGCTATAAACATATACAAGCAGCTGTTATGAGTTAATAACCATGCATCTCATCAGCTGTCGACTGTAGTGGTGTATGTATATTATAGATATTTCCAAGGACATATGTGGTCTTGATAATATACCACTGCCAAATTTGATTAACATTCCAGAAGTCATTTAGAATTCCTGTTGTAAAACCATAATTTAAAAAGCATAATTGACCCAGTGACCTAAATGACATCCTTTTATATGCAAACTGGAACAAATTACCTTCAATGAAATGACTTGTACAGCTTTCTTTCTGGTTTCAGAGCATCACACCAATCAATGATGGATGATTCCAAGGGCTCATGACTGACAGGGGCCCAGGAAAATCTTACAATAGATTAATACTATAAGTTCAGCATAGTTTAGAATAATAAAGCCAATATTACATTCTTTCAGGGGGCTCAAAAAACCTGGCAGCACTACTGGTGCCACTGGTCATGGTCACAGACAGGTAGCCTGTCCCCTGGATGGAACAAATATGATGAACCCTAACCACCTGCTTCTAGGGCGGCAGTAGCTCAGTTGGTAGAGACGCTTGGCCACTAACCCAAAGGGTTCAAGCCCCGCAACCAGCAATGCATACTGTTGTTGTGTCCTTGGGCACTTCATCTGTATGAATGTATGAATGTGTCAGTGTGACTGTGTTTGGTGGTGGTTGGAGGGGCCGTAGGCACAAAATGGCAGCCACACTTCCGTCAGTCTGCTCCAGGGCAGCTGTAGCTACAGAAGTAGCTCACCACCACTGAGTGTGACTGAGGAGTGAATGAATAATGCACCAAATTGTAAAGTGACTTTGAGTGCCTAGAAAAGCGTTATATATAAGTCTAATTCATTATTATTATTTTAAATTCTGATAAAACAAAGGTCATGACCCAAGAAACCTTCAGATTGTAATGTCCGACCTAATCTCACCCTAAATGGCATCACCCTGACACCACTCTCCACCCTTAAGACTGGGCTGAAGACATTTCTATCTGACAGAACATGGCCACATAAGCTGCACTAGGTCTGGTTAGATCTAGGATAGATGTGCTAGGTCTGGATTGCTGGGAGAAGTGTGGCACAATAAGCACTATCCTCAAGCTCTTCTCATTCTTTCACAGTAATTATTTTTTATAATAACAATAGTTCATTGTTCTTAACCCTCTGTTCAGCTCTGCTTATCCATCTGAGAGTTTGTACAGTTCTTACAGGTGTCTCTGGAGTGGAAGTCTCCAAACCAAGCCTGCCTAGGCAGACAACTGGCCAGCTAGAGCCAGTGTCTGCTGTAGGGCCTATTTAGTAACAGGCTATATAGCCTATATTTAATTTACAAATCTTTAGTGCTTTTTCCAACTGGCTGCAATAGCCTACAGTTGATTGCATGATTTTATTTATTTATTAATTTACTGGTCATGCTATATTTACTTCTAAACGTAGCTTTTATGAGTAGCCTATAAGGGATGTATTGTTAATGGAATGCATTTTAATGGTGAATGCAACATCAACATCATGTTATGAATAGTTGGCTGTTTATGACATTCAGTGGCAGTTCCATCATGAGTACTTCCACAGACTGCTATAGCGGCCATTGTTCCTCTGAGCCTAGACTCCACCACACAGCGCGTGCTCTCCCCCTGTTCCACATGACAACATGACAACATCCCTCTGCTGAAAGCAGGTATCATCACCGCCGCGGTTACGCTAAGAGCATATGCCTGCCAGTCATCTGTTGCACGGTGCTGTGCGGCTGCCGTGACTGATGTCTCAGATGTGATCGAGACAAAGGGTGAGTTGTTACCTGCTGAAGAGCGTCCTGAGCCGCTGATAGAGGCTGGGCGCCGGACTTGCACAGCCTCTAGGGATACTCTCCACAGTGGACACCACAGAAATCATCATTCATTGACTGGACGTTGATCAGCGCATAGTGAAGCGAGCAGGGCCTATCTGTGGGCAGAGGACAGCTCCGGAGGCGGCATACAGCACGCGGGGCGTGGATCTGCGGCGATGTGTTTAGTACGAGGTTAACAGCTTTCTGACGCTCGCCAGAATCACAGAGAAATGAGAAGATGCATCGTTCCTGGATTCCACTAACATGGAGCCTCTCTCCGCCACTAGGCGGCACTCTTTACGCGGATAGAAGTCTTAGTAACGTAATAATATCTCCCATGTATCATTTAGACCTATTAAATATTACAAATGTCACTTTAATGCATTATATCCGAAAAGAAAAGTAGGCTCTGTGAAAAACAGACTATACTCATAATAATGCACATTTCCTTTCTTGTGCTAGTGTTAATACAGAGCGACTTTCTGCTATAGTCTATAGGTACAAACTCTTGTTAAAATTACACTTTAAGTCTGTCTCTGGTCCTCTTTGTCCTCTAGTGTGTCTGTCTCTCCTTTCTTCAAAACAGCCTCAAAGATAGATTTATAAACAAAATGTACTTGGAGACCTCCACCAAGGCATTTAAACAAGAATATTTAGAGCGTTTGACCTTCACCCAGGAACTTTGAGGAAGGTAACTCAACAGGTGGTAAGTAGGCAACATAAAAGCCTACTTAGTTACTTTACTTAAGTACAATTTTCATGTATTTGCACTTTTTGAATAGGCTTGAGGTACAAAGTATTTTTTTAAATCACCCCCTGTAGACACACAATACCTAAATACAATCCTTTGGAAACAACAAAATAATAAAGACAGGAGAGACCACTGACAGATTCAGTCTCTTTTGTTGCACTGGTACGTTCTCGTCATTAGTAATCCACACACTTTATCATGATCAGTAGCATGGTAAAGTATATTTAAAAGTTTAATACTGTTGCTTAAGTACATTTTCGTGTGATACTTTTACTTGAGTACATTTTTGCTCCTTTTGCTATCTTTTACTTAAGTAAAGAAATTTGCATACTTCCTCCACCACTGATAGCAATGCCATCTAGTCCAGGGGTCTCCAACCAGTAGCTCTCAGCCACTTTCCAAGTAGTTCCCCAAAGACTTCTATATAATCTTCATGAGTCAAATTTAATTTATTACTTGACTATTGGCAAACTAACTTGCATATGTATCCAATCAGACTCATAGGTACCGACCTTCTTTGAGCATAAAACAATAGGTGATAGAGTTTTGTTTCAAAGTAAAGAGGATGAACAAAATATTTTTGTTGTTTTAATGTAAAAGGTGAGTTGTGGACACCAACATTTTGTAAATGTTCAGGGAAAACAAAATGTATTTTCTTTGGGTTGAAAGTGTCAGCCCTGCGACTAACTGGCTACTATCCAGGTGTACCCTGCCTAAGGCCCATAGTTACTGGAATAGGAAGAAGTTAAATGAATAAATGTTAGCTAGCTTCCTTTGTAAGCATGAGTCGCTTTCTGCCATTCTCTCTTTATAAAAGGTAGCTCTCAGGAGAAAAATGGTTGTAGACCCCTGATGTAGTCACTGTATGAGAAGGAACTGGTCCTTGGTAAGGTACTTTATTGTGCCCAAAGGGAAATCTGTTGTCTTCATTTGACCATCCTTCATTGTAGCTGAGGCAACCTGCAACAGTCAGCAGCAAAGGGCGACCACTGAGCAGTGTTGACAGTTATATTAACATATGTATGTATATGTATTTGTATATATGTGTGTGTGTGTGTATATATATTTTTTAAACACATTTTTTATTTCAATCAGTGTATTTAAACATCAAGTACACTATTGACATGATATATTAGCATGACTGCACTCTTTATAACACACATTTGTCATCCACTGACACCACACTTTTTTTCTGAAACATGGTACAAGATAAACTCGACCATTGAAAAAGTGCAGTTTTAATCGCACTACACTCAACGCTGCTTCGTAAACTCAAATCAAGCTTTGTTAAGTCACCCAGGCCAACGACAAGCTTGTCAAGCACTAAATGTTTAGCACAACCTTGCCTTGAGCTTGAGGGTAACCAATAAAGACCCTTTAAAGTTTGTAAACAGACCGGCTGCATTTGAAAGAATGGTTCTATAAACTGTATAGACCATGATATATTTTCTATAGAGAAATGGATATTAGCCACAAAATTTAGCAAATTATAAATATCCAGGACAATTTTGGTAACTGACAATCGACTACATTAGAGCCTTATTAAAAAAACACTGGCAAGTGTATTGACGCTTAGATGTTTTATTGTATTTTATGTAGCAATTACTGTATAATTAGCATAATAGCTAAAGGCTACATACATATATATTTCTTAATTTTTATGTCACGCTGAACAAGCAGTTACAGCAATGTGGTGGACCACAACTGTTTGTCAGTTTTTACTGAGATTTAATCTATCCACAAATCCTATTTGAATTGTTAACTTTAGGAAATAGAACATACTTCGCTCTTGGTGACATAATTCAAAGTAAGTTTTACTAAAATGTTAAATTTAATGTTTTTAGTTTGCTCCCTTGTAAAAATAAACAGGAAAGGACACTAATCTTTTTACCTAACTGTGTGTGCAGCGCAACTTATCTAAACATGTTGCTCATGGAAGGGTCTATAGAAAACTGAGTGTTAAGTTTTGGTCCTGATTTCGCTCTGGGGACAAAGCCAGACCAGGGAGTTGCAAGAGATGATTTTGTACAAATACTTCAAGTTGATATCAAGTGATTATTTTTCTGCTCCAGACGACTTTAAAAGTTTGATGGAGGCATTTGCTGTGGTGACTCCAGAAGAGGAGAGCAGAAAGGACAAGACCATGACTGCTCTGGAATTCAGAAACAGCTTAAAACTCACTCATGTATCTCCAAATTACTATCGTCACAAAAGCCTCACAGAAGAGTAACAGTGCCAAACAACATTTTTTAAATCAAGCCTAAAACATTAGAATATTTCAATATTCTAAAATATTATGCTTCTTATCATCAAATACACTGTTATATGTTTTAAAACTGTTAGTGCCTCTCTCCAGTAAAAAATAACAAACTATTATTTGATTTGGTTTTCGATAACTGAAGAAGTAGGATTGTATTATTGTGTATTACTGTGTTTTTATATGTTAACAGTTCTTACGTGTGCCGCTGAAATTCTCAATTGGTTCTCAAACCAACTGTGTTTGTGCAAAGTTTTCAGATGTGAGTATAGTCTCTTTTCTCAGCTGCCACAAGTAAGCTGGCTGTGAGGTCCTGAAGTCCATCAACACAGTTGTCAATGACAGCTCAAACTTCAGTCTTGTGCCGCTTTTGTCACTTTCCCAGTCGCTGCTGACAGGCGCCATATCTCTGTAAAGCCCCCAATAAATCTTCATACGAAATGTTTCTGTGGGAGGACAGAGAGCTGCAAACACAAACAAAACAGGCATCAAAGATTGTTTAAAAACAAGAGGCACTTGAATAGCTCCACCCAGAAATCATAGTTGTACCCTTAATCCAATCAGTGATTCAGAACTATACAGTTTTTTTTCTAAAAATTGGCTTATCTCTCATTGAGAGAATCCCATAAAAACAGTCCTTGATTCACACAGTGATCCAGAACCACACCAAAACTTGAATATTACTTAAGCAAAATACAATCATTAATCTCAGAATTATGTTGCTTACAGACAAAAAAACAAATGCCTGGCTTGTCTCAATCGAAATCTGTGGTAGTGCTGACCAGAAATGAGAGTGAGGGACATAAATTCTCAGAATACTACTTTGTTTAACGCGCAGCTAGTTGTTTAACTCAGATTTTAGTAGCACAAAAAGAAATAACAAGCCCAAATAAAATATCAAAAATTCATGTATAGTGGAAATATGATCACTTTTTAACACAAATAAACAATATATAAAATATGAAATTACAATTTTCAAAATAAATATGTATTTGGTTCACAAGACACAATAAGGTCATGGTTAATGTAGCGTTACAAAGGTTGTAAGTGAAAACAAGCCATCTAAACACACATGATAATGGAAAGATTAGCCCTCTGCCTCGCCTCAGTACATTGTACAGTAATACATAATGATAAAAGGGTTCGAAGCAAAATAACTCTATCACATTTTAACATTTACAAACTCAGAGATACAGAAAACTCAAATAGAAAGCACACAAACAACAACTTCTAGTAATAAATTCTGACTATTCACGGTCCGGGGTAGAGGGAGCTCACTGTGCACAGGTATAGATCACCTGCCTAATGAAGTGTAAATAAAGCCACATATGCATCACTTATTCCCTGACTGAGCATTAAAACTACATTATTGGAAATATAGCTTTTTTTTTAGCCCAAACATCAATTCTATTTTTTAAAAACACTCCAATAGCCCCAGGACGATAGCAATTTTGCAAGACCTGTAAGCCCCTCAAACCACATAATGCTGTTTTGCAGATTAGAGCAAATACTAAAGAGAGCTACAAAAAATAATGTACTCTTTGTATTAAATTAATCTTGTTTGAATTATACTATGCATAGTATAGGATAATAAATGACAACACATTATATAAATTACACAATATAAATTAAAGTGTATTCTCTAATTTTTTTTTGTGTGAAATGTGGCGCAATATTTTAAATTTCCAGTGTTTCTTTTTTATGTAATTTTTAAATTTATCTTCTATTTACCTGTCACTTAAAACCATTTCTGATTGTCACCCCTACCATGTACAGGTCAGTGGGGTACCCTAAACTGATAAATTCACTATATTACATAAAGCCATTTGCACTGGCAATTTGGACACTGCAAGGTATATTCTGTTTTTATTCAAATATTTTAAATCATTTAATTATTCTCATAAAATAAAATAGGTATATTATCAATGGTGAAGTAATGTGACAGTAAATGATTGAGGCTGATCCCTATTAGCTGTAGAAAATGAATGAAGAAACACTGAATAGATGACCTGTGAAAGAGAATCCTCTTTATTCGATTGTTGTCTCTTATAAAAACATGTCTGTGAAGACTCCTACTCACCCAGGCTAATTGAATCACAACATAAGGTTTAATTTGGACTTTTTTGAAGTTGAAAACGTTTCGCCTCTTATCCAAAAGGCTTTCTCAATTCTGAAATTTAACTGGTAAGAGAGCTGGTTTATATAGAGTTAGGGTTGGATTAGGAGGAGTTTCAGGCCTGAAACTAAATACTATTGGTTCAGGAGACTAACTAGACTATGAAAGAGCCATGGTGGTTTCAGGTCGTTATGAGTCCTTTGTCCTCAGCTGGAGTGAGAGGGACAGTTGTTAACCCTCCCCAGCCTGGCCAGCTCCTCTGATGTTAATGACCTGAGTGAAACTGGTTTGTTTTGTTTGGGTTTCAGGAGACTGTTGTAGACAGATGGAAGATTGTATTTGAGACCACCATTTCTGTTTAGAGAAGGTTTATCCTTATTGACAAAGATTGCCTCTTGCCCAAACATCCTTTCTCTCTGGTTAAGATTCAGACTTCACTGTCCTCAAAGGAGCGGTTTGTGGCCTTCAAGTGGAGGTGTACTACAGAGTCTGGTCCTGTCCAGCTGACTGCTTTTCAAACCTTCTGTTGTGACTCTTGTAAAAAAATAAAAATAAATACAGATGCCATATACTTTTGGGATACTGACCTGGTCGGTTATGTAGCAGAGGTTGTTGTTCATCAGTATCAACTGCTTTGGTGTTAATAAAATTAACAACGGGTACCCAGTGAGACGACCACCAAAACAGGAATGGTTTTACAGGCCAAGGCCAACTCAATAGTTTGGCTTCCACATGCTTGTATGTATGCTTGACAGCATTGAGGAATACTAATGAGATAACAGATGGTGTCCTGGGGCTTCTCCTCCCAGATCTGGACCAGGGCATCACTGAGCTCCTGGAGGTTCTGAGGTGCAATATAGTGGTGTCAGATGGACTGAAACGTAATGTCCCAAAGTGTTCTTTTGGATTTACAGTAGGGCAAAAAAGTATTTAGTCAGCCACCGATTGTGCAAGTTCTCCCACTTATAAAGATGAGGCCTGTAATTTTCATCATAGGTTTACCTCAACTATGAGAGACAAAATGAGAAAAAAAAAATCCAGAAAATCACATTGTCTGATTTTTAAAGAATTTATTTGCAAATTATGGTGGAAAATAAGTATTTGGTCACCTACAAACAAGCAAGATTTCTGTCTCTCACAGAGCTGTAACTTCTTCTGTAAGAGGCTCCTCTGTCCTCCACTCGTTACCTGTATTAATGGGACCTGTTTGAACTGGTTATCTATATAAAAGACACCTGTCCACAACCTCAAACAGTCCCACTCCAAACTCCACTATGGCCAAGACCAAAGAGCTGTCAAAGGACACCAGAAACAAAATTGTAGACCTGCACCAGGCTGGGAAGACTGAATCTGCAATAGGTAAGCAGCTTGGTGTGAAGAAATCAACTGTGGGAGTAATTATTAGGAAATGGAAGACATACAAGACCACTGATAATCTCCCTCGATCTGGGGCTCCCTGCAAGATCTCACCCCGTGGGGTCAAAATGATCACAAGAACGGTGAGCAAAAATCCCAGAACCACACGGGGGACCTAGTGAATGACCTGCAGAGAGCTGGGACCAAAGTAACAAAGGCTACCATCAGTAACACACTACGCCGCCAGGGACTCAAATCCTGCAGTGCCAGACGTGTCCCCTGCTAAAGCCAGTACATGTGCAGGCCCGTCTGTAGTTTGCTAGAGAGCATTTGGATGATCCAGAAGAGGATTGGGAGAATGTCATATGGTCAGATGAAACCAAAATAGAACTTTTTGGTAAAAACTCTACTTGTCGTGTTTGGAGGAGAAAGAATGCTGAGTTGCATCCAAAGAACCATACCTACTGTAAAGCATGGGGGTGGGAACATCATGCTTTGGGGCTGTTTTTCAGTAAAGGGACCAGGACGACTGAGCCGTGTAAAGGAAAGAATGAATGGGGCCATGTATCATCAGATTTTGAGTGAAAACCTCCTTCCATCAGCAAGGGCATTGAAGATGAAACATGGCTGGGTCTTTCAGCATGACAGTGATCCCAAACACACTGCCCGGGTAACGAAGGAGTGGCTTCGTAAGAAGCATTTCAAGGTCCTGGAGTGGCCTAGCCAGTCTCCAGATCTCAACCCCATAGAAAATCTTTGGAGGGAGTTGAAAGTCCGTGTTGCCCAGCGACAGCCCCAAAACATCACTGCTCTAGAGGAAATCTGCATGGAGGAATGGGCCAAAATACCAGCAACAGTTTGTGAAAACCTTGTGAAGACTTACAGAAAATGTTTGACCTCTGTCATTGCCAACAAAGGGTATATAACAAAGTATTGAGATGAACTTTTATTATTGACCAAATACTTATTTTCCACCATAATTTGCAAATAAATTCTTTAAAAATCAGACAATGTGATTTTCTGGATTTTTTTATTCTCATTTTGTCTCTCATAGTTGAGGTATACCCATGATGAAAATTACAGGGGCTCTCATCTTTTTTAAGTGGGAGAACTTGCACAATTGGTGGCTGACTAAATACTTTTTTGCCCCACTGTAGGTCAGGTGAGCGTGAGGGCCAATCAATGGTACCAATTCCTTCATCCTCCGGGAACTGCCTGCATACTCTCGCCACATGAGGCTGAGCCCCATAAGGAACCAAGGATCCGCTGCACCACTGTACGGTCTGACAACGGGACTAAGGGTTTCATCCTGGTGCCTAATGGCAGTCAGAGTGCTGTTGTCCAGCCTGTAGAGGCCTGTGCGTCCCTCCATGTGTTTCCAGACCATCACTGACCCACCACCAAACAGGTCATGAACAATGTTACAGGCAGTATAATGTTCTCCACGGCTTTGCCAAACACTGAGTTTGTCTCACTGGTGCCCTTCTTGTGCACCCGTAGTTAATTTCATTAACACCAATACACCAGCTCATTCTGATTAACAACAACCTCCAGACCAGATCAATATCTCAAAAGTTTAATAGACTTTCTATACTCTGATTAAAAACTGTCCTTTTAATTTTGTTGAGCAGTGTAGATTCAACATAAAATGCTTAACATTATAAAAGAATAAAAAGAAAACAAAAACACTTACATGAACTCAGTGAGCCTGATGTGCCAAGGAAGGAAGCCCAACGTACTGTCAACAGGCCCCAGCTTCAACACCAGCTCAGGGTCCGGAATATTCTTAAACTCTGGAATAAGTAGAGAAAACTATTGTGTCCTTAAAAACGACTCACTTGGCATAGCACATATTCAGAATTTAAAGAATTAAATTATATTCTGAGCTACTCTCATACTGTATATTTATGTGTTTTTCTTTCACAAAATGAAGAGAAGAACCTTAATACTGGATGTGTATCAGTACAATGTTGATATGGAAATCTCTAACAGCGAATAATACCATAAGTTTTGTATATCAAAATAAGTGGCCAATCAGAATTATTTTAAATGATAATTTTTCCCCAGTCTTCATTCTTATTTGTGTGTTGTTGTTGTTTTTTTTTATCTAAAATAGAACAGTGCACATTGATAAACATTGTTTACGAGTCCAGAATGTAAATGTGCCAGATTTAGCCACATAGGCTATCCCATTTGCAGGTTGATGGCAAAAGGAAAACGACATGTGTAGCAGCCAGAGACATACAGTCTGAAGACCATACACATGGCAAACGGACCAAAGTAAAATAAAATAAAGTTTTAAAGTTTAAAGTTTAAGGAGTCTATATTATGCTTTTTGTGTGTCTTTTAAATTAATTTAGGACACATTTAGATCAGCATCTTATGTTTTGTTGGTCAGAAAACACAATAATTATTGAAAAAACCTTCTTTGAAGAAACTCATCATTATTTGACTTTGTGAAAAACACTAACATTAGGTCTCTGTCATTTTTAAAGCCCTCCCTCCGAGCTGTCCCGCTGCTGAGTGTTTGAGTGGTGTGCGCTGCAGTTCGGGAGTGGGTTTGTTTGGTTGCTGCGGGGGAGGCGAGAGCTGTAGCAGCGCTTCCTGAACAGGACAGGGCTGTAATGTGGGAGAGGCGTGGTCAGGTGGAAAAGGCAGACACCAATGAAACATGCTGTTTTTGGCATCTTACAAACACAAACTCAGTGTAATAGAGGATTACTTCTATACCCCCTTTACGCATGTTGGTCGAAGTTATTGTTCCTAAATAGTCACCCAAATATTAGTTTAAAGCCTAAATATTGTTTTAATTACATAAACTGGTAACAGTTTTTTAAATACATGTGATATGACGGGTGTAGTAAAATAAAGTGGTTTTGTAAAAAGGGTAATACATATGATCAGGGTGAAAGCCAGTCAGACCAGCTGAGGACCACCAATATTTGACACTTAACACAAGGCTTCCTTCGTATTATAAATACATCATAATAGAGACTTTTCAAGTTAACTTTCCTTGTTTTAAGATCCCCTGATAACAGAATCATACTGTCACTAAACAAATAACTGATAATATCAGGAAATATAATATTCAATAGGTAAATGCTCTTGTGTAATGCAGTGCCATGAGATACCTCTGAGCAGGGAGTCCAGCATGGAGACACTGATGTCTTTGGGGCTCCTCTCTTTGTTCTCCACAGAGCGACAGAGCTGCTGGGCTGCCTGCACAATACTTTGTTTCCCATCTTCAGGAGACAGCACGCTGACTGTGGGCCTGCATGACACCACTGTCACCACATAACAAAACAAAAAGAGCAAAATCAGCTGCTGCTTAGATCTTGACAAACTACGGAGTGTTTCTTTCAGCCAATGGGAGATAAATCTCAAAAGTGGTAAACAAGATCTGGGTTGATAATGTGGTAACACATGCTCTGCTATGTAATACAGTGTCTTTATATGCACTGTCACTACCTCTGAATGAAAACCTGCCTGTAATATTGTCAGGAAATAAAATAAAAATCCATAAAATGTAAATTATATTGGATGATAACGTTAGTTTTTATGCAACAATGAATCAGCCAGTGCTTATGGCAAATAAATAAAAAAAATCTACAAAAAGTTGTTTGTTGTAGTATGTATGTATGTAGTTAACAGTAAACTTAAATTAGACTAGGGCTGCAACAACTAATCAGATTAAGTGAATATAATCGATTATTGAAACAATCGTCAACTAATTTAGTAATCGTTTAAGACTGAAACATGTGCTGAGAGAGGAGGGTTTAACAGAGCAGTAAAGCAACAGAAATAGTTAAAAACAATGCATATTTTGTGTTTTTGTTTAAAAATATCTTTGTGTGTATAGGCTCTATCCAGACGTTCTCAAGTGACATAGTTGTAGCTTTGTCAGATTCAAATTTGTAAAAAAGCTTTTTGGTTGAATATTCAAACTTTTTAATGGGAACTATAAAATACCTCAAGATTTTAACCGCTTTAACCACAAACACTTCTCTATTCGATTAAATAATAATAATCGACAGACTAATCGATGATCAAAATAACCACTACTTGCAGCCCTAAATTGGACATGGGCTTAGTGATGATAAAACACCTGCCAGTTAGAAAAAGTTAGATTAGGCCAGTGCTTCTCAATTATTTTCTGTTACACCCCCCCAAGAAGATGAAAACATTTTGCACCCCCCAATCTCCGCTGCGACTATAAAAAGTATCATTTGTCTATTAAAATTGTACATCTCTGCATAAAATTGTATCCTTTTTAACATTAAAGAAAACAAAAAAACAAAAAAGAAAGAAATATAGATTAACTTACAACAAAGAATAACTCTCTTGCGGGTTTGTTCACTGCACTTCATATCTCCTGCTCTGTGCTGTGTGTGCAAAAAAACCCTACACCATAGAGCTAAGCCTCCCTGTGCACACTCTGACAATGAGAGCGCCACTGCCACCTACTGTAGTATAGTACAGCAAAAAAAAAAAAAGCATGTCCCCCCGGGGTCCCACGTTATTTCAGAAGGACTGGCTTAGGCACAGTTCTGTTTCACCAGCCATACAGCTATCATCCAGTCAGTCCAGACTTCTTTTCTCACAGGCCAGTGAAAACAATGTGGGGTGTTGTGTAGTGAAAAGACGAGAAGTAGTGAGCTAAATGCTTACCATGCTTTTCAGAGCCATTGCTCAGGAATTCCACTTTTGAGCCCTCCACACCCAACAAATGTCTCTGCAGCTGTATTATCTCCTGCCTTAGATAGGAGTTGTTTTTCTGAAGAATACCTGAAACAGAACACAATAATACTTTTTCAAAAACAATATTGTATCAATATTCAAGTTATTAATATACTCCCCCCACTTGTTACGTCATTGTAAGCTATGAGTCAATGATCACTGACTAGTGTGACTTATTTTTATTTTGTGAATCTTCTATAAATGAAAGATAAAGTTATGTGACAGGCTATGTTGAGTGAATGAGTTTTGGTGTGTATGGTTAATACAGCGATACAAGCAAATGTTGCTGCACAGCCGCTGGAGAAAACACTTGCCCAAACAACATGTCAGTAAACAAAGAGATGTTATCATATTTGCTGTGCTCAGCTTTTTGTGTTTGGGCCAGGGATAGCTTCTTATTACTGTCTCTTTTACCAGACCAGCCTGGCCAAGAAGCAAGAGCAGAGAGACAGGGCCTATTCCTGGTTATGTGTAGTATACACTACACATAACCAGGAATAACTGTTATCATGCTACACTTTAGATCAACCTGTTATCCTCTTTCCATCTCACACAGCTCACCTTGGCGCAGACTGGACTTCATCATGCTCATGAAAATGAATTAATATCAAATTCAGAAACATTAACAAAGCATTTTTTTGTGTATGTCTTCCAAAAAAAAAAAAAAAAACCCAAAAAAACTGTTTAGTTGCTCTGAAAGTAAAAGTGGACTTCATACTACAATACATATTGCTCTTATGCAGGGCCACTGACAGACTTGATGGGGCCCCAGACAAAACCTCTTGAGTGAAGGCCCCCCTATCAATGATTGAACTATTGAAAAGCTCATTTTGAGCCCCTTGACCCTGAGGCCTGGGAAAAATGTCCTGGTTGCCCCCCTCTGTTGACTCCCTGGACTTATGTATGAGGAAAGGTGCTTTTGATGCCCTATGCTATGAAAGATTAAAAAGACAATGATAGTCCTTGACATAAGGAATGTGACAGGCTGACAGCTGAGTGTGGCTACTGGACATGTGGGGCATCCTCGACAGATGCGACATAGGGCAGATGAACTAGAAATGAAAAAAATCAACTACATTGATTACTTAGTCCATTTTCCTAGAGGAACCCATTCCCATGGCTTGAAACACATAAAAAAAAAAGTCAGTTTTATCATGTTAGATTAACTGACTGAACTAAAGTGAGGAACTGTCCACTATAGGTAGATTATAGCTGTTGCAACTGTCCCTAATGTCATAACGCTTCTTAAGAAATTTTATTTTATATGTATTATGTTTTGACTGACTTTCCACCTTCTGGGGTCAGCTGCAATGCTTGACTTTGTCTACAAGATCCTAATATTCTGTACTCTGTTGAGTATCCATATTCCAGTAGTTTAGCTGTGTATCAAATGTGGCTTTGATGTATAAAAATCGAGTTTTCCATCATAAACAGTCTGAGAAACTAAAAGAAATCCAAAAAGCGCCACTGGCCCCAGTCTTCTCTTATTGGCAATATTTTGGCCAAGGGAAGGAAAGCATTTCAGTTTGTTCATGAAATGGGACACAACTGCTTCAGCTCTATCCGTCAAACCAAATAAATGAGGTAACCACCCTGACCTTTCCGACTTAGTTGTGACAGATATCCATTTCAAATCAACTCAACAGACCAGGCTCGTACCATTGTCGTCGTACACGCTGACATAAGATATGCCCAGTGCCATGCACCAAACGACCAGGTTGGCTATGTCAGTGAAGCTGGGCTCCTCGTCCACCACCAGCAGAGCGATGTGAACTGGCAGCTTCTCCAGAGACTTGCCGTCATTGAGGCACTGGGAATGGCGATCGGCGGCACTGTCCGCAGCCAATGGCTTTGCATCCGGGTTGCGGTTTATCTTCTTCTGCTCACCCGGGAACTCCGTGAAGGCTACCGGTAAAAGAAAAGCGGCCATAGCCCTTTCCCACAGTCGACCTTTAAAGCTGCGAGTGCGAACCCGGAGCCAGCACACCAGTGCTCTGTTCATATGAACCAGGAGCAGCAGGAGCCTCCACAGCAGGCCGTAGAGCAGTGCCATCAGCAAACAGTCGTATGTCCGCTTCAAGAATATTAGTCCAACAGTATTCTCAGGCACTTGGATGTTTAGTCTGTGTATTATGTGCCCGGTAATCCGGTTACCGACCACTGCCGCCAACTGCCGCCATCTTTGTCTCCGCCGGAACCCGTGACACGACGCTCCTCAGAGTGATACACGTAGCTCGCTGATTGGATAAGATGTAGTGACGTAACACGTGAGCCGTAGATAAAAATCCAAAATCTCTGTCTCTTCAAAGATGGTTTTATTGTAACATTTTTTCTTGTAAAGCAATTGATAAATGAAGATGGTCTGTTGTTCTCACTCCCTGTTACATTAAAAGTAGATGCACTTTTGATACAGTTTCTGACAAACTGTGAAAAAACATTCAAAATCCTAGATGGGAACATTTTTTATTTTTTGAATTACATATAGACAGCAAGAAGTGTATGTTCCGGAACGATTTAAAAAGAATATCAGCTACTCCTGTGGACTTCATAAAGAGATCATTATATGTTTTATATTATTATTATTATTATTATTATTATTATTATTATTATTATTATTATTATTATTATTATTATGTGTGTAGCCTTTTGTAAGATATTTTGGATTGATGTCCAAAACTACACATGGAAAGTCAATAACTTTGAATGCTAATGTGCGTGTCTACATTTAGAAGAAACTTGATAGTGATGTCTATTCATTCATCTTCTCATTCATCATCTGCTTATTCCCATTATGGGTCACAGGTAAGGGACCTATCCCTGTAAATGTGGGCCTTAGGCAGCGTACACCCTGGATAGGGGCCAGCTAGCCGCACTGAGACACAGACAGGCAACCACTCTTCATAGGGGTGACTTTAGAGTCACCAATTTACCTGCATGTCTTTGGATGGTGGGAGGAAGCCGGAGTACCGGAGAGAACCACGGGGAGGACATGCAGACTTCACCCAGAGAATTCGTGTTCGGCCTGAGGATCGAACCACGATCTCCTTGCTGGTATTTTATTTTATTTTTTATAATAATTGGAAAATGGCATAAAATCAAATGGACGGAAAGAAATCCAAACTTTTGTATTTTGTTTAGTGATATAAATACATAATAAATCTAGGCTTATAAGTATCCAAAAAAATAAAAAGGACAGAAAAACACTGTCACTGTGATACAACATCCTCAAATCGATAATGCACATCCTGTTCCCTGTTTTATTTACCCTGGCATTTCGATCCTCTTTGTATTAATTATTGTGCAAATTATAAATAGTTGTGAATAAACGACAAAAAAAGGATTTAGATTAAGTTTATAATAACTCAAACTTTAAACTCCTTACCATTAGATGGCAGTACGGAGTAACATTTAGTCTTTAGTGCGGAAGCGAAAAAAGAAAACTATTTTACCGTCAGTGTTGCCAGATTAGGCTGGTTTTCGCCCAATTGGGCTTCTTATGAACACTTTGAGCTGGAAAAAAAATAGCATTGGCCTGGTTTGTAGAATTTGGGCTGCTTTTCACAACATTTGGCGGGTTTTTAGAAAATATTCTGGAGAAAATACTAACAAAATAGTTGTCATTTTATGGCAAACAAAGTAGAAATACACATTTACATAACTGCTGAGTCTCCCCACTCATTATATCAGTTTATTTTAATTTGTTTTAAAATTAGCGATTTATGTTTAGTTAGTCACACTTCATGTTGGTATTTCATACATTTTTTGTGGTTTCTCTGACTCCCTGACCAGGAAGGCTTTGGTTGTCTGATTGTGGAGAATTGTTTGTGTTACTTTTTTAAGTGCTGCTGTGAACGTTTTCTCTCTTATGTATAACGGTTTTATAACATTTATAACATTTGGAGTGGTTGTGATTTGGGCTGTTTTTTATTGTGTGTTGTTGGGCGGGGTTTAAGTTCTGTTTCGGTTGGAAACTGTCAGTGAGATCTGGCAACCCTGTTTACCTCATTCTGTAGAGCACCATGGCGGACACCAGAGAGAAAGCTTTGCAAGACTACAGGAAAAAACTCCTGGAACACAAAGAAGTAGATGGGAGATTAAAAGAATGTAAGAAATTAAATGTTTCTCTCATAATTTGATTCCTAGATGCCATTATAACGGACGTGTGTCTCTGGTATTACCTGACTAGTTATCTGCTAGCAAGTGCTTTGTCATGCAAGCCGCGTACTCATTGAAACTAACTGTAATCATAGTGGTAGCAAAGAAATGTTACTGTCAACCAGAGATACCTGAATCTGTGTCATGCTTCATAGTTATTGTAGCTATTTGTTAAGAGCTACTATTATTATTAATATTATTATTATAACTCCATAATGCTGCTATTACATCCTCCGAAGTTAGCGTTAGCTGGCATTTGGCTAACATAACGCTGCGTGTGTTTTCGTTTCAGTGAGAGAACAGCTGAGAGAACAAACAAAGCAGTATGAAAAATCTGAAAATGATCTGAAGGCTCTGCAAAGTGTTGGACAGGTAACTGCATTAATTATAACACCCTTTGTGTTCAATGTTGGTGGAGTTACTCTTAGGTAGATTCTGTGGGGCTTGTATGGTAACTTTTTATTAATGTCAAGTAAAATATGTCTCAATATGGTAATAAATCGGGCAAATAGCAGCTTCAAATTAGCCGTAGATCAGTCATATAACCGGATGCTGTATCAGCAAGGACAAATATCTAGATGTTTTGCTGTCCTTTTTTAGCAGTACTATTATTTATTTAGCCCCTTATCTACAGTCAGAGATCAACCCACGTGTCTTCCTTGTACCGATAGTATATTTATATAGCATAAAAAAATAATAAAACAATACATTTTGACACCATAAGAACACAAATGTGATGGCAGTTGACACACAAATTATTTGATATCTTTTGTACATTTTTCTTTACCTTTTTTTACAGATTGTCGGAGAGGTGCTTAAACAGCTTACTGAAGAAAAATGTAAGTTTATTGAGGAAGCTAGATAAAATAAATGTACTCCAAATTATACCTTCTGATGTTTGTGATTACAGTTATTGTCAAAGCCACAAACGGTCCTCGTTATGTGGTTGGATGTCGCAGACAGGTAACAGTATTTTAACAATATTATACCACATTTAAATGGTCAAACATGTCGATTTGAGTAGATTATATACAAAATGCCAAATGTTATGTCTTTTATATAAAATAAAGTAGAAAAAGAATATTTGTCTTTGCCCTTTAGGGGATGTCATGAAAACTTTGAAATATATGTATAATATATACTCATGTTATCTTTCTGTTCCAGTTGGATAAGTCCCAGTTGAAGCCAGGCACCAGAGTGGCCTTGGACATGACCACTCTCACAATAATGAGGTGAGCTTCCCAAATATGTGTGAAAGTAAAAAACAAGCAGTACAGGAGTATTTTTGTTTGTGATTTAATCTTATATATTTCATTCCATTTATCATGAGACCCCAGAACTTAAATTCAATATTTGTATCACTACAGGTTGATTAGCTTTAACCAATAACTTATCTCATTCGTCAACATACTGTACCTGTTGGCTGTAGGATAGGCCTCTGTGCCCCAAATTAAAATATTTGGTCTCTCTTGAAAATGTGACCATTATTATTATTTGGGGTGTAACAATACATTTTTGCAACGATACGAACACATATTGATTAGAATTTTTCAATATGATTCAAGAACCAACCAGCCAAAGATATTGGCTAATTTGGAACGATGCGAATTGATACAATTTAACATCTTTATATCAGTAATCAATACAGCAACCTTTTGCCAAAAATCATAAAAGTTTACGCTCAAATGTAGCATTGCGGCCGGGGTTGATTATGTCCAGCTGACAGAGCAAAGAAAAGTTGAATATAATATTTTACTTCATTAAAAACACAAAAATTACTTTCAAAAAGCTATATCTGGTTTTATTTTAACATGCAAATTCATAATATCAATATTTCTGATATTACCAATTGATATTCCATGTATATTGATACACCCTTAATAGAAAACAATATGATTCAATACAAGATAAAGTTGTAACGTAGAAAAAAAATTTAATACATTGATATAGTTACTGTATTGTTACACCCCTAGTTATTATTGTAATTATTAATCAGTTTGTTAACTCATCTTTTTTTACTCATTTCCATTGGGGGTCGTGGGTACCCAATAACTATGGGCCTTAGGCAAGGTATATATTTGTTTCTAATAGGGCTTTCACGGTGACCTCATTATTGTCATACCATGCTATTATCAATCCAACCGCATGGAGGCACAAGTGACCGCAGTAACCTTGTTAGCTCGTCTCAAACCACATAAGGTGAGCATGTGGGTTTTTCTAAAGCTACCATGTTACACGTGCTGCAAGGACATTGTCCCTCGTGCTTGACTCAGGTTTTTGTTAGAACAGAGGCTTAACTATATTTCAACTTATTTTTATAATCAAAATTAATTAAGACATGTAATTTTTTCAGGTGTATAGCTTATGCTATACCGCTTATACCAAGGAGTCGCATATAATTACCTCAGGGGAAATTCTTTCACCGTGACAGCCCTAGTTTCTAATTAAATGATTATTGAAAATAGTAATGTCAAAAACACTTGTTGTTTTTTAGGGTGTCCGCGGAGTCTTTAAAAGTCTTTAAAGTTGATAAATCCTAAATCTTAAAAACGATTTTACGAGGTCTTAAATTTCGTTGGCATTAAAGTTTTGTCCAAAGAGTGTATGACTGCAAAAAGTATTCATTAATGGATTAATTTTCCTATCCACGACTATTAAAATGATGCGTAGAGCCGATATTATATTCTTTTGTTTGTGTGCGAAGCCGTAGAGCCCCTGAATACAGCAGGGGGAGGCGCTCTATTTCACACAGGCGCACGGTGACTAGGACAGCGGTAGATTCAAATGTGCTTAACTGAGCTACAAACTCCCAAAATAACGCCGCAAGAGCACGGAGAGGCAGCACGTTTTTATCTGAATTACTGTCAGTGTGCAGCACATGAGGCAAAGGTTACCACTTTACAGTCCCTCCAGGATTTCGTGATGTTGTGATCGCAACTATTAACGCAAAATCAAGCAAACCCCGCGAATTCAGCGCTACCATGTAACTTTGTCCAAACTCCGCAAATTTTCCGCAACTTTTGTCAATTATAGCCGAGATTTTCCTTTAAAACTGCCTTTTGCTGCACTTACCGCTGTCTGCGGGCTGTCCCCTGTTCCGAGCAGAGCAGTTCACTCAGCGGCGCACCAGTAATGCGCGCCGGAGGTCGGGTTGAGCCACAGACAAAGCGACGAGGAGGTGCGATGCGGAGGTGAGGCGCACTCACAGACAAAGTCGCGTGGAGGCGCAGCGCAGAGGGCGTACTCACAGAGCGGCAGGAGGCGCAGCGTGGAGGGCGTACTCACAGAGCGGCAGGAGGCGCAGCGCGGAGGGCGTACTCACAGAGCGGCAGGAGGCGCAGCGCGGAGGGCGTACTCACAGAGCGGCAGGAGGCGCAGCGTGGAGGGCGTACTCACAGAGCGGCAGGAGGCGCAGCGCGGAGGGCGTACTCACAGAGCGGCAGGAGGCGCAGCGCGGAGGGCGTACTCACAGAGCGGCAGGAGGCGCAGCGCGGAGGGCGTACTCACAGAGTGGCAGGAAGAGCAGCGTGGAGGGCGTACTCACAGAGTGGCAGGAAGAGCAGCGTGGAGGGCGTACTCACAGAGTGGCAGGAAGAGCAGCGTGGAGGGCGTACTCACAGAGTGGCAGGAAGAGCAGCGTGGAGGGCGTACTCACAGAGCGGCAGGAGGCGCAGCGCGGAGGGCGTACTCACAGAGTGGCAGGAAGAGCAGCGTGCAGCTATGGCGCAGAGATCGAGCGCACATGAGGTTGCAGGAGCTCAGCAGCAGCAGCGTGGATGGGACTGAAGGAGGAGACGAACGCGGTGCTTTCTAGTTTTGTCTGGTGTCACTGTGAAAAGACCGTCTGCATTGCCATGGTGATATAGTTGTCTAAAAAGTTGAATGGGCAGCGTATTTAGACAACAATAAAGTTTGAGGTCATTGTTCTTTAAACGTTAATGCTGCAGGCTATAACCTTCCTAAAAATCTATAGCACAGCAAACGTCCTCTGTTTTTTAATGACGGGATGTTCTACAGCACACAACAGGAATCACCAGAGAAGATCTGAGATCCCCCCACCCACCCAAAAAAAAAAGCCTAATAACACAGCAATATTTTTTAAGTAGGTACACTTAGCCAATTCAAATACAGGTATTTTTTAATTAGATTATTACCACCTCACATATGTTTAAAAAACAGATTTTGCTAGTTTTTATGGTTAATAGCTAATATATTTTTTAAAAAAGCTCAAGTAACAGTGTATTTTTATCACCTCTGGTAGTTTTTACCTGTGAATTATAGACAAAAAAAATTGCAACTTTTAGCGCACCTTTTAAGAAAATCCCCGGCAAAATCAGGCACTTTAGCCTGCAACAATCACAAAAATTGCATGCGAAATCCTGGAGGGACTGACTTTAGAGCCTCTCACACTGGGCTGCTGGGCTGGGAAGGATGGACTATTCGTTTTATGTCAGGATTAAAATTAATCTATTTCTGACGGACACGAAGACTTCTGTGGTGAGTTTTGTAAAAACTGACGCGACTTCTCTAGTTTTCACTTTAACTAGCAGCTAAAGTTAGCTACGGACAGGCTACACATCTATGTCTGTTCTTAGATATAAAGTGGGCTATAAAGGCAGAACTCATGTTTAGTAGTCCCACTTTAGATGAACAAGGCATGAACAAGATGTGAACGAGACATGAATGTGACGTATATGCGTGCATATTAATGAGCTGCTCATTATTGGGTCGTTCCCGTTAAGTGTGAATGTGTTGAAAATAATGTTACTCAAATACTAAACTTTAAAAGCTGCTAACCATGAGTGGAAGAATAAGACTAAGAATATTTATGAATCCAACTCCAATTTGACCTGAGTCTGACCTAAGATGGACCTAACTTCCATTGGTTTATCCCAAAGTGGAGTCAGGAAAGAGGAATGCCATTGAATGATATTTGAATGTCTTGTCCCTCTTCCACAGGTATCTCCCCCGGGAGGTGGACCCCCTGGTGTACAACATGTCCCACGAGGACCCGGGGAGTGTTTCTTACTCAGAGATTGGGGGCTTGAGTGAACAGATCCGGGAACTTAGAGAGGTCTGTGTTTTGTTCATGCGTCATATTGAACTCCTAAAATAAATGAATAAAAAGAAAATCACATGTTTGAGGAATGTTTTGCTATGAAAATGAAAATATATTTTTGTTTAGCATATTCTTATTATGGAGTTTTACTGTTTTTTGACAGGTTATTGAGCTGCCCCTAACCAACCCTGAGCTCTTCCAGAGAGTTGGGATCATTCCTCCTAAAGGCTGCCTGCTTTATGGACCACCAGGTTAGAATTTGTGCAACGTTCTTTTGTATGTAAATGTTGAATTCTGCTTAATTTTCTTGTAAGAAATGTGAACTGTTAAAAAATTCTTCTCTGGAAGGAGCCCTTCCAAATTATTTAACAGACCATCTGATCAGGTATGTTAATGAAATGCACCACATCAAAAACTGCTTTCAGTACTGGAAGAATCTCTTGTTCCTTAAAGCAACACTGTGGTATTTGTACTGTGAAATTATGTTTAAAAAATGATTTTAGTAGTTGATCAAATCTAGACGAACTGTCTGTCTCCTACTTCTTATTATAGTTCTCTGTGGCTATGTAACTTGGGGGAGTGGACAGGTCAGGAGCTCTACAAGCTGCTATTAAAATGAGAACAAAATACTAATTACCAATGCTAACTACAACACCGTTGTTCTTTTTGTCATTACTTCAGTTCATTTCTGAAAAAAAAGTTATGGCATACAACTTACCTTTTTTTGTTTATATATATATATATATATATATATATATATATATATATATATATATATATATATATATATATATATATATATAAATTGACCATGCTTTAACTGTTTAACTTTAACTGTTTATATTAACTTTTTACTATTTCAGAGTCCTTTACATCTTTAGTTCTATTCTTAGTATTTGCAGTAGAAGTACATATAATACTGCCTTCAAAATAAAAGCCCAATAATACATTCCATCCATTTTAATAGGAGTTCAAGTACTGTTGTCCTTGTCTTCCCAGTCTATTAAGTGTTTAATTTCAGTTCCTCAGTACTTCATTGTGTTTAATTGTTACTGGTAGTAGTCATAGTATTTGTAGTAGTATTAAAAAATCTAAAATAAAAGCACTGTAATATACAGCAGGAAAAAAAAATACATGGTAGAAGGGATTTTCAAAATAAAAGCACTGTAAAAAAACACCATAAAGGTTTTGGCCACTTTATTAGATACATATGAGCGCTGGCCACTTTATTAGGTACAGTATGATCACTTGAGTACTTGTAGTAGTACTGCCAGAACTCATATCATACTTGAAGTACATGCCACTTACCACATGTTTTTGTTTCTTCAATTTGATTTAGATTTCTTCTACTTATTTTACTTTTTACAAAATATTCTTTCAACTACCACTTCTTTTTTTTAAGCCACTGCAACCATGTTTAATATTCTGAGCATATGCCTCTCTCTAATTTCAAAATGCCATTTTAAGTGACATATGGGACACTAAAAAGTATTCTGTTTTGGCATTAAAGTATGCCTGAACTTTTTAGCAGTGTACATTTACTGTAGCATGTTTGTTTATTGTGTATTGTATTAATATTTACTTGGTGCTACAGGCACTGGAAAAACTCTTCTTGCCAGAGCAGTGGCCAGTCAGCTGGACTGCAACTTCCTCAAGGTGAGTTTGTACACATTTCTGTTTCTAGACTTGTTCTAGACAGAGGCTTATGCCCAATTCACACTGAATACATTGTGTGTGTGCTATGTGTTCTGGACGACCTCATTAACACATAGATGTCATTCAAGTCCATGCATGAGTTCACACCGGTTGTGTTGCAGTCCGTGTCCGGTGCGCCTGCAAATATATGTATCGGGTCTATTTTTGCGGAGCCCTCATGCATAAAGTTGAACAAAGCACATTGAGCCAGACAGGAAGTCAGACCTGGAACAAGTGAAGAGGATCCAGTATATTTCAAAATAAAAACGCATGTGCACACTCTCAACATGCGTCTTTATTTTGAGAATGGATGTTGTCAACATAAAATAAGTACAAACAGGATTGGATACCATTAAACGTGAGTAAAAAAGTATACATGGAATGCTTTCCCATGGGAGAAGCACAGAAGTCACAGAAATTATATTCAGATGAAGTGAATGGGAGATCGCGGTCAGACAGGCAAACGTGGCTTTTCTCTCCCTACATGGTTGTTATAGCATGAACTCATAACTTCAGCTTAAACACGCTGGCTGTTGTTTGATACGTGTCGCACACGTACTTTGTGAATTGGAGTCTGCAAGAATATTGTACCAGAGACTGTACTGCACACGCAATGTATTCAATGTGAATGAGGCGTTATGCACGCTCTGTGATCTGCAGGTGGTGTCCAGCTCTATAGTTGACAAATACATTGGTGAAAGCGCCAGACTCATCAGAGAGATGTTCAACTATGCCAGAGACCACCAGCCCTGTATCATTTTTATGGATGAAATTGATGCAATCGGTGAGTTCCAATGAATGTATTGACTTACATTTCATGTTTTGACTAGGCACAAATCCATCTCTGTGCAGCTGTGAGTAAAAACACATTAATTTGAATTAGGAAACCTTTCACACTCAATAGTTCTTGATTATTCTATACAGGTGGGCGCCGTTTTTCTGAGGGAACCTCTGCTGACAGAGAAATCCAGAGAACTCTCATGGAGGTAAAGCAGTATGACTCTACAGCTCCATTAAAAACAGTAACATGTTGACATGGGTCATTTTTTGCTTAAACCTACTACCAAGTTAGTTGACCAGTATAATCACTTTTTA
The DNA here is from genome assembly GCA_020698575.1 of Bostrychus sinensis. NCBI lineage: Eukaryota > Metazoa > Chordata > Actinopteri > Gobiiformes > Eleotridae > Bostrychus > Bostrychus sinensis. The sequence continues at coordinate 986,749 of CM036257.1, forward strand.
ACTTTGATTGTGACAATCTCGATGACAGAGAGTCTTCACAGACATGTCTGTGTATAGCTAAGCCCATAAGTATTCTGGCCCCGGTCAACAAGCTAAAAAACACAGCCAAAATGAATGAAGAAATGGTTGACAGAATAAAGATATTCTTCTAGAATAAAGTGACTAAGACTGCAGTCCAGTCCTCAAATCATCTGATTGTAAACTTGTAGAGAAAGCTGTAGACCAGTGTAAAATAAGGAAACGTTCATCATCAAGAAGAGTGGTCCAACATCTCATTGAAAATGTGCAAAAAAACTCTTCAACAATTATGTGACAGCTGTGATAGAAAATAAATGCTCTGTCATTGATTCTTAAGAAAGGCTATAAATTATTTTGGACATGGACCTTCTGGTTAAAAAAAAAAAAAAAAAGTATCTTCTTTACCACAATGTCTTTTGCCACTTTAACCTCAAATTTGGCCAGGGTATGAATCATTTTGTGCCTAACTATATCCATTAGCTTATATTACTTGCGTTGTAATGTTGATGTTTGTTTCAACAGCTGCTCAACCAGATGGATGGCTTTGATACGTTGCACAGAGTCAAGATGATCATGGCCACCAACAGACCTGACACTCTGGACCCAGCTCTGTTGCGTCCTGGCAGGCTTGACCGCAAAATACGTAGGCATTATTTTTGGTCCTATAGACATGGATGCATAACCATAATATAAAAGCATGTTCAGTATTGAATAATGGTTGTGTTTAAATGTTTTAACTGCACAGACATAGAGCTACCAAATGAGCAGGCTCGGCTGGACATCCTCAAAATACACTCCAGTCCTATAACCAAGCATGGGGAACTAGGTAAGTAATGCCTGGAACTATGATTATCTGTTATCAAGGGCACTTTATAGCTATTACTAAAAGATTCATAAATTGATTTGTACATTTGTTTAAGATTTTGAAGCCATAGTAAAGCTTTCAGATGGTTTCAACGGAGCTGATCTGAGGAATGTCTGCACAGAAGCAGGTTGGCCAACACTCCTATCATTCTCTGCTATTTCACTCTTTTACTTGTTTGTTCATATTAAGATGGTCTGTTTTCAGGTTTATTTGCCATCCGCTCTGACAGGGAATATGTCACACAGGAAGACTTTATGAAAGCTGTGCGGAAAGTGGCTGATTCAAAGAAACTCGAGTCCAAGTTGGACTATAAGCCTGTATAAAACCCTCTCCATCCAGTTGCTATACTTTACAGTTCCTGAATTTGCTACATTGTATGCCTCATTTGTATGTGGTATTATTAGGAGGCAGAAACTTCCATTTGTTAAGTGATCTATACTCCTATGTGTTTAAATGTGTTCATATAGAATGCATTAATAAACTGAAACAAAATGTCAGCTTTTTGTGTTTTTCTTTATTACATGCTAGAAGCCATTTTTTTTTATTTTGAAGGGGAATACATAGAGATGTGATTACTAAAACCATTGCTGTCCTGGGGATGTAAATGGCTTAAAAATTAAAGGTATGGAGACCAGAATAGATTTACTGAACCTACTGAAAGGAGAACAGGTAGTATTTTTGTACAAAAGTGGGTGCTATCATTTAGGAAAGACCGTAGAGACCATGACTAGTGTTGTAATCTTGTGCAGTTGAAGTGCAAGGTGAGTTTATTTATTAAATTAAAAATATTAAATTTGTTATTTTGAATAAAATCCTCTGGGTACTCCAGCTTCCCCATCAACCAAAAACATGCACAACAGGCTAATCCTCCAGTTAGGTACTCCTGACCAAGATCTGGCTCACTATCTGGAGAAGGGACCCGGGTGCCGCACTGCAGTCACCCACTGCTCCTGAAAGGTGGCCCCAGCGGCATTGAAGGATGGGTCAAATGCAGAGGACAAACTTCCCTACAGGGACATTAAAGTATACCTTGCCTTATAATTATAAATCACAAACTACTGCAGTCAGGCTAAAAGTATTTTGTACTAGTATTCAGTATAGTGGATGATGAATAATATTCAACCTGTTGATTGGTTTTAGATTTGACCAACAATAAATAAAACTTTAATGTATGTGCACAGCACATTAAAACAAAAGCATGAAAGACAAAACTGGAAAGTGAACCACAGATGTGAAAATGCTTTCTTTGAAAATACTGTATTTGCTCTCTATACAGGTGCATAAAAAAAAAAATAATACTGAGAAAAAGTGTACAGTATTTCAATTTAAAATGAAATGCATAGATTGATAAATATTTCAAGCATTTACTTATTTTACCTGTAAAAACATTTTTACAGTTAATGAAAACCCTAAACCTAATGTTTGACATAATTACTGAATTATTGAACTACTGAAACATTTTTACCATGGTATTACCATTTCTTTAGATGCACCGAATTTATAAAATGTTGAGTAATAATACAATCAACATTTGTATTACGTCTTTGTTAGGGTGAATGACTCTATGATGAATGCCCTACAGATAGGGCAGTGTTGTAAGTGCAGCACACAGCTGTCACACACACAGGTGTGCCTACATGGAAGTAAAACTTTGTTCACTCTGGCATTCTGACACACCACACAGTCCCGCTCGCTCCTCTCTGACAACCGCAAGTCCTCTTCTGTGTCCCACTCAGCTCTGCTTTGCCTCTCTCTGACCACTTCTGTACTGGTGCCTTCACTTGGCTCAGCTTCTTTCTCCTCACTGTCTGCAGACATGAAGAGAGGCTGCAAAGGACAAGAGGGCACACCAAACATTTATCTTTCCTTTGTAATACAAAATGTGCTCAATCCCAATAATCTAAATTTTAATTTAAATCAAAACTAAAAGCCTTAACAGTTATGGTGGTGGAATCTTCGATCATGATCTGGATTCAGACTTTTAGAACAAAATAACGGGGAGTATCTGAGGTGGTGTGCGTATCCAGATTTAAAAACAGGGAAAAGCTCTTTAGGTGAACTGAACGTCTTCTTTTATTAACATTAGAGATGTGACATTCATGAACATCTGAATCTTCTGAACGGCTCTTCAAAGTGAAATATGAGACTCGAGTCAGCGTGGTGTGCGAGTTGTTCTTTTATTTTTCTTTAATTTTTTTCTTTTCTCAAAATGAACATATTTATTTATTTATCATTTTTATATATTTATCATAAGAAAAAGTAGAAGAATACAGGCTCAAGACAGAGTCATACAGAAACAGAAAAAGACGAGGGGAGGAGAGACGCACATACACAGTGCTCATGCTCAAACGCACATTATTCAGAAGGTACTTTAGTACTAGCAGTACAGAACTACTGCAGTCTTTGGCGTCAATATTTTTATTTGCATATTTATCTATTTATTATTTACATTGTTAATGTTCTAATTCAATTTTGAACTGAAAGGTGTTTTGCATGTTTATTGTTGCCTGCTTAGTTTTTTTTTTTTTTGCATTTTTATGCATGAACATATGTCAAAGTACATATTTTGCAAATTTTCGACTTACTAAATACTAAATAGTGGTCTTAATCTTTGCAGAGGTATTTGTGTTTATTTTCTGAGTGAACTGATGGGCTTCTCAAAATTACATAAATCCAGAAATGAACGGCTATTTGAAATGAACGATTGCATTATGGGATTTATGGCTCCCATTAAGGAGCCATAAATCCCATCCCTAATTAACTTCAGTGGTAGCATAACATGTGCACATTAATTTCTGCTTGCCTGCTTTGAACTGCACAATACCTCCGGGATTTGGCGCCCTCTATAGAAATAGAAGGGACAATAAAATGCACTAACCAGTAACGGTCGACCGATTTTTGCCTTTTTTAGTCAATCGGCCGATTCTTGCCCTTTAATGCCAATTTTTGGTCAGAGACAAGTCCGGGCAACCATGTGACTGAAAGCCCCTAGCTTCCCCACCCATCTTGTCTCAGTTTGGGCTCTTACTGTGCAGTTTATATTAAACCTCAAAAAAAAACTTTATCTCAGGCTGAAAAGCTCAAAACAGCAATAAAAAGATTTTGCTAATTTCTGTGGTATAGAACCTCAGATGCAAATGCAAACAAATGTGTTAGTATTTGACAGTGAGAACAGTAAAAGATAAGTATTACTAAATATTAATTTCTTTCATAAAATTAAGAAAATCGGCCCTACATATCAGCCCAAAAAAACTGGCTGTGTTTATAGGCCATCAGCTGCTCTGAATTTAAAAAAATCTGCATCGGCCACAAAAAATCCATATCGGTCGACCTCTACTAACCAGTACTGTATATTCTCTTCTTTTCAAACACCACTGGTGGAAAAAGACTTGTAATACACAAGCTTAAAAAAATCCTTTCGCAATGGAAAAGCCATTGTTTATTGTAATAACCTAAAAAACACTACAATTTTGACAGTGTTTGCCATGGTGAATGCATTACCATTAACCAAACCAGCAGTCGCAGCTGGTCCAAAGAGGATGATGGACCCCAAAACAAAATTTCATCACATGCAATGTGTTAGTGAGTATACCTATTCATTAACCGAAGATCAGCCTAAATGGATTAAAATATTGTTCACCCCCTTTCCCTCAGTTAGGAGGTCAGCTCGACAGCTGGGTCTTCTTATCTCTCCCTGTGCACTGCCAGATCTCCCTTCAAGGACAAGCCATAGAACTGAACTTGTAAACATGTAAGCAGTGGCTCCAACATTCTCAAAACACAAGCCCAGACTCTTACTTACGTCATCCCAGCCCCCTCCATCCGTCTGCCTCCTCCTTTTTCCTTTCTCTCCCTTACCCAAGTCCAAACAAAAATCCCATCACGTGACCGCGTGTACTGTGTCTTGTTATGTTATGTATGCTTCGCAAAACATTAAACTTTCTGGATATCTTGTGGCGGGGCTCGTAGTAGCTGCAGCCCGGAGGCTTGCTCCAAACACAATTTTGTGACAAACAAACAAACAAACAAACAACCTACCTACCTACCAGGCAGAACATTAAGAATAAATTCTTATTTACAGTGTTGACCTGGACATTGCTACTGGTTATTAGCCCCTTCATCCAGGAGGCAAAAAGTATTTAAAAGGCAGCTTAGCCTGTGAAATTTCCTCTTTTGGAACCACAATGAGTTGGCCAGCTGGCTTTGAGGATAGAGAGCTCTGTGAGGTCTATAGGAAGTATAATGTCTGCCCATTTTATAATGCAAGTATTGCTTAAATACAGCTTGTTTTAGGTGCCATTGTTGTAACTGTTAATTCAAAAGAACAGGCCTATTTGGTACACATGTATTACAATAACACTTTCAGGAAAGGTAACTAGGGAAAGTAATAAAACATAAGTTTGAGATGTGGATCCTAATCACTGTGTGAATTCAGTAATTTTCACATTTAACATTTTACAAGAAGGAGCTGTAATGCCTTGGAGGAGGTCTGTGCTCCTTGAGTGCCTCTGGTTTCATTATAATGCTCATGTTTATGTAGTAATAACAGAAATGTTTTTGACATAAAGCACAAAGTACTGAATTAAGAGTCTATCCAAAGTTTTAATATTTGAAAAACCATACCTTTAACTCATACATGCTTCCTTGGGCAGTAAGAAGGTACTGAAACAGGATCCGTGCTGAGAGGGGGTACTTGTCATCAGGCACATGAATGACTGTCACACTGGCCACCTGAAAAACAAAGAATTTTAGCACACATATTTTTAGCTCATGATACATCTTGCAGGCCTGAGTAAATGAATTGGACTGACAATGTTGTAACTGTCTCTGGCCTCCTGTTCGGCTAGAGTCAACACTGCTACAAGGGGGTATCGCTGTCTTGGCAGTGGCCCGAATTCTGTGATCTCTTGCTCAGGTGAGATCTGCGTGAAGAGCTCCTTCCAGTTTGTACCACTGCTTCTGATAAAACTGTTAAGACTAAGCAGAAATAAGGAATGGACACACAGCTGTGGTCATCATAATGGACAAGGACGAAAATGTTAAATTTAACATAGAAGCAAATCCAGGAATGATTCACATGATTCTTGACCATTGCAAGATCGGGCCACTTTGGTAACAATAAAGTCTAGGCTTCTCTGGTTTAACCATGGAGCGAAAACTCATAGATTAAACTAGATTACCATTCCATGCTGTAATCTTCAAACTACATGTATATTTAGACTATTTATATATTATTTAAAAAAGGATACTGAAAGTTCTGGCTGTGATAGTACTGCGAGTCCAAAGCTTGCTGGAAGCATTGTGGACTGCTAAGCCTTGGGCCGTACTTGTGGGCCATCAGAGCAGCTTGAACAGAATAAACTTCACAGCCCCAGAAACAGGTCAGAATAGAGGACTCCAGGCAGCATAGTCGCAACCACACTCCTTCTATAGGCACACATTATTACACATGGTTAGACATGGAGCGAGTGAAGAAAGAAAGTGGTAAATTCTAATTCTTACCAGTCACAGATGCAAGTTTAGATGCTAGCTCCAGGGAGAAGGGGTTGGTCACCCGAATCATCTGCTTCTCTGGGGTTGGGACAACTGATTGTATTTCGTCAGAGTTTCGGAGAATGACATGGACATCAAAGCCAAACCTTAGGAACATGAGAAAAACTGATGTTATTTTTATTCTACAATTTGTTTATTTTACTGTTTAATAAAAAAAAAAACTGACTGACACAATCTTTTACTGCTTGGTTTCCTGGACAGCTAAATATGCATATTTAATTACAATCAAATACAATAAGCAAACCCAGGTGTCAAGCTTGCAATAAGTGTGTCATGGTAAATTAATTACTCTAAGTACTTATTAGATACATCATATTCCTGGGAACGACCACCTCTCAGGACCCGAAGCAGATATACAAACTTCATCCCCATCCTCAAAAAGAACCAGCAGAGGATGCATGGTCTGCCACAGGAGCTGCCAGGGCTAAAAACCCTCTTTTTTTTAATTCATTCATTCATTCAACCTTTTAAACTGGCCCAGAGTAGGCATTACACTAAGCTTAAATGAATGCTGTAAGATTATCCAGGTAGCTGCAGCTGAGATACTAAAGCAGTTTTACCAAATTCAGTACGTGACCAGGAGACCTGAAGAAGGAGACAATTACAAGAAGACCATTTTCACAAAGAACTAAGATATGATGGCATGTTTTCATTCAAGACTTTAAAAATGAACAAATACCAGTGCTTATGTCCCTTCTTACAGACGGAGGTGTCCATCCTACCAAGTCATACAGAACACATTGTAGAACATAGAACATAGTAGCACCAGTGATGAATCTTTGCGCAGAACGATAGACAAGATCTAGCAATAAAAGGGTGGAAACAGAAGCCTGTAAATAGATATCGTCTCCATAATCAAGAACCGAAAGGAAGCCAGCTTCTACTATTTGTTTTCGGCAAAACAAAGGAAAAGCTTATCTGTTGCGTTGAGGTACTGTTTTCTGCTATCATTGTGGAACAAATAAAATGCATGATGATGATGATGATTATTATTATTCGGTTCCACACTATAGTCACTGAGTATGCTGTGCACATCCATCACACAGGGAGCCGTCATTGTGTGGACAGCCCCTTGCCCTGTCTCCAGTAGGAACTGTACCCCTACAGAACATGGATGTATCCAGAACCAAGAAGAGGGCAGTCGACATCAACAGAGACTCCACCCCGGACACAGACCACTGCTGCCATCTGGAGGAGGCTCACACACAGAGACCAACAGGCACCGGAACAGCTTCTTAGCGAGCGCAATAAGTTAACTGTTATCAGCAAACAAAGGCTTATTTCAGGAAAATACATTGCACTATTACTGACTTATATAATTATACTAATACTTAGTTATTCACTGACTTATATAATTATACTAATACTTATTCACAATACTAAACCAAGTACTTACAGCTTCAACCCATTGTACACTGTATTTTTCTTAACTAAACTGCTTTTATTATTTGTTACTAGCAGTGTCAACAACTGCCGAGAGAAAATTCCTTGTATGTGCTTCACTTGTGCAATAACGCTGATTCTGATCCTTATTTACTAATAGATCCGAGGATTGATGTAGGCTACTGTAATACCTTCATAAAGGGCTACTCTGGATGCGCACTATCGGCGAACACTGGCTGTAAATGCACAAAATTACCATTTGGAATAGCTATTACTATTTGGATTGCTATAAGGTTTTGTTTACCAACTTATTTCATTAGATATCCTAATGCTAATACAAAATAAGCTAACTTACCATCCAAGTACCATGGCAGCAGTTACAACGAAGCAAAACGAAACCACACAGATGTAAAAAAGCGGGGAATATTCATATAGCGTCACCAGGAAAACCGCCACCATTGTCTCTTATGTCTGTAATTGATATTTTCAGAAGTCTGTGGTAGCAGCCGTAGCCATGTCCGGTGTTACACCGAGATCCTTGACCTATTGAGATTATAAACTGTAGAGGGCGCTGTTGCGCATTTTGTGTGTTTAATCCAAATACAGAATAAACGCAGAATAAACATTACAAATTAATAATTACACAGAATAAACCATTCATATCCTTGCTTGGACATCCCTTTTATCGAACCTTTCCAATTTAAAGACATTTATCCAATTTATTGCCTGTGTAACGGGTGTGGTTTTGCTCATTAACAGTGTCATGCTGCCTTGTTGCACATCCGTTAATATTAGTTAATCTGCATTGTGTTCAGTGTGTGCTGCGCTGAATGAAGGAAGGACCAATGCACTGCTGACCACTGGATGCACTTTTACTTGCGGTTCTGTACAAATAAAAGAAAATAGGAAATCCTCGTCACATACAGGCTCTCCCATGCACACAGCTCATCAGTCCCCTCCTCTCAGATAGAATAGTGCAGACTGCAGGCAGCTAACACTGTGCATATACAATTCAGACCATTTTCACAGTAATACATTTTTAGTAATAAAAAATGCACAAGTTATGATATTGTAAAATGCCCAGGGTTTAACACATTAATTGAACGATATATGAAAGCACTGCACATACCTGCACAAATAATAATAATAATAATAATAAAAAATGCTCGTCACATGCAGTCTCTCCCATGCACACAGCTCATCGGTCCCCTGTTAGGAAGTAAACACATGGAGAATACTGTAGCTAGCTCTGAAACAAATGGATACAGTAAACTTGCTCAAGTTTACTTAAAGTTAGGTTAGGTTAAGTTAAAGTAAACGTTTTCATATGGGTGACATTTCTGCATGTTGACTCTAAAATTGTTATCAGTGGTGTTTTAACATTTAATCTTCATGTTTATGAAAGCCTTTACACAAAATAATACCATTATATTTGCGGGAGCAATGCAATACATACCTCCTCTCAGATAGCATAGTGCAGACTGAGGGAGGCGCTGCTACACCGTTGTGTGCTCTCTTAAAGTGACAGTACAGGCATAAATGTGCAACACTATTATAACAATGAGAAAAGGCAATTTTGGATTTAACCATGTAATAAACATAGAACATGGAATAAAGTGAAGGATTTGGTGAAGTTCACATATAAAAATAAAAGTACAGTTTTACATTTGTTATACCTGTATACAACCAGAGCCGTTTACTAGGGGGTCTCCATGCAAGAATGACAACTGAGGCCCTATATAGGCTCCATTTCTTTTGCAAATCCCACTTCAAACCAAAAACATGGTAAAATGGCATTTGATACAATATATCTAAGCATTACTGTATCATAAATTGTGGCCATGCATGTAACAGACAGGTAAATGAGGGACAATAAGGTGGGGGTCAAGGGGTCCATCCCCAACAAAATTTCAACAAAACATAATATGATTTCCTGTATTCTTGTGCATTTTAGATGATTAATATTTTAATCTGGCTACAATTTATCTCTCTTTAGATAGGGCCCTTTTAGGAGAATTGTGGCAGCATAACATTTTGTTATGAAACATGTTGTTCACAATTGTACAGGTAAATTACTGTCCTTGGGGGCCCCCATTCATCTCTGGGCACTAAGCAATTGTTTATCTCGCTTACCCTGTTGTGACAGCTCTGCACACAGCCAGACTAGTCATGATTAACTGGTGACCTAACGATGAGTGCTGCTATCTTAATGATTTCTTTTATGGCATGAGTTACACTCAGTCATGGCATAGTAATCATGGTAAGCCAGGTACCAATGTGCAAATTTATAATAAGTAGCCTAGTCAATAATGCATAATTTGCATATTAAAACATGGCATTACACAAAACGTCCGATACACATTTTTTATGTTCATGCCATGCCACGGTCAACAGACAGTGTGGGCTACTTTTAATGTGAAGGGGTTTAATAACAACAACAACAACAACTAATAATAATAATAATAATGCATTAGTCTTATGTAGCCTTGCGCTTTACAATTTGGTCCATTATTCTTTACTCCTTAGTTACACTCAGTGATGGTGACGTCTGTAGCCACAGTTGCCCTGACTGACGGAAACGTGGCTGCCTATCTGCACCAACGGCCTGTCCGACCTCCACCAAACATAGTAACACAGGGTGAATGTCTCCACCGACTGAGCTACTGCTGACCCCATGGGCCATACCTTAATTTTAATAGCCTACCAATCTGAATGTGCAACATGATAGGCTATTTTAAGGCTTTTCTTGAAACTTTCTTCAAATATTCATCTTCAGGAATACTTCATTCCAGAATTGGAGGACATTTAGGCATCAAAAGTTTTGAAAAAATTACTCTTCATTTAATTTTTTTTTTACAATGTATTTAAAAAACAATGTAATAAACTGTAAATTACAAGCATCAACAGTACACTTTTTATAAGTGCTTAGTGCTTGTGTGCTGTGCTTAGTGCAACCTTGGGATTTATATAGATAATTTTTTTTTTTTTTACCAACAAGTAAGAAGGTCACATTCACACTTGAATAATCACTTGATTTCAGACAGAAATTGACCTATTATTATTATTATTATTACTAAAATTATTGTAACAGGTTTGAAATTAGCAGAACTATGTAGAAAAAAGTAAAATATTGATTGTAAATAATCTCCAAAAAATAAATAAATAAATAAATAAAAAAAATTGACAGGTACTTGATGGCAGTAAATTAAAAAAAAAAACAAATAGCAATTTATGTTTTGGAAAATATGATACATGATAAACAGTAAATTATACAGACACATTTAATGTTACTCAGTCAGTGAATTGTCAGTCCTTGATTTACTGAAGTAAATACAACCCTGTTACTGAAGTGCAGCCCTGTTACTCTCATGACGGTAAACAGTGTTGCAAATCACCAATTTTAGCTTTTTTGCCCCTGGGATACAGGCTAGCTGTGGAATGAAATGTTACTGCTATAATGTTAAGGATAGACTTGGTTATAATACAGTTTTTCTCATTTGCTTTAGCTCATTTACTGAAACCTAGTTCAAGTCTATTATTCTGCCCTTGCTACTTCCCCTTGCTAGGCAGATAGCTAACTCCTCCAATGATGACAAGTTGATTTTTAGTTGATTTTATTTGACACCACTGAAAGGTAAAACCGTAAAACAAAATAATCCAAATCAATATGGTTTACAAAATATATTTACCTTATTTTATAAAACAACCACATGTTCACGTGACTCATTAGCATACACCATATGAACACACACACAAAGCTAACATGCTAACGCTAGCGGGCTAATCGCTAGCTTAAATACTAACGACAGAGCAACACATAATTTAACATCTTTCCAACAGCAAACATCACAAAACGACAGAGACACTTGGTCCTAAGTCTAAACCGTAAACTATCATATATATATTTTTAAACGTACAGGCTGTGCTCGCTCAGGGCACAGAGCTGCCTTAGCAGAAGCGAGTCCCCGTCCTCGACTTGCCTAACAGGAAATGAATTTGCGTATTTCCTGTTGCCCTTTCACAATATGAACCAAAATTAAACTATTAAAAAACATATGTAGCTGTTACATTAACCATTAAAACACAAAAAATAACTATGAGATGGCTCTCAAGGAGCCAGAAAACTCCCCGCCTGACATCAGTAAGATGTCACATTTAACTTTCAAACTTTCTAATCTTGTTGCACAGCACCAGATAAAAGAATAACAACATCTGTAACTGGCCTTAAATACACTCTACTAGTGCCATCTTTCACCACTTTAATGTCAACCTTTCTAACCCGTCCATCACTACTAGGGTGAGTTTTCACTATCACCCCCATAGGCCATAGATTCCTCTTAGCAAGGGGATCCTTCAGGAGAACAACATCCCCCTCTTGCAGGTTTGGTCTTGCAGAATGCCACTTCTGACGGCATTGCAGTGTTGCAAGATACTCCTTCCGCCAGCGATGCCAGAAAGAGTTGGCCAGACTCTGGACTTGTCTCCACTGCCGCTTGTAAAGGTCCTTTTCCTCAAAGTCACCTTGAGGAGCAGGAAGAGCACCGATCTTCTGCGTAAGGAGTGTAGCTGGAGTGAGGATGAGTGGGGAGTCTGGGTCACATGAGACAGGAACCAGCGGCCGTGCATTCATGATTGCAGCCACCTCTGCTAAGAAGGTGGTCAGGACTTCATGTGTAAGATGTTGCGGTCCAAGTTGTGCAAGCTGGCAGTCTAAGATCCTGCGTGCTACTCCAATCATCCGCTCCCAACTTCCACCCATGTGTGAAGAGTGGGGAGGATTGAAGATCCAAGTGCAACCGTTGTTGTTGAGGAACGACTTGATGTTTGGGTCAGTGGCAATCTTAGTGTCAAACCCTAGCTCTTTGCAGGCCCCTGTGAAATTAGTTCCACAATCTGATCTCAGCTGTTTTGCGGACCCCCTAATGGAAAAGAACCTACGGAGGGCATTGATAAAACTTGATGTGTCCATGGACTCTATGACCTCCAGGTGAACGGCTCTTGTGCTCATGCACGTGAACATCACTGCCCATCGTTTGCTGCTTGCAAGTCCTCCCCGCGTACGACGGGAGGTAACTGACCATGGCCCAAACACATCAATACCTACATAGGAGAATGGGAGTTCAGTACTCAGGCGTTCTGTGGGCAGATCTGCCATTTTCTGTGTCTGTGTTGCTCCCCTTAGCTTACGGCAAATCACACATGAGTAGATGAGACTGCTGATCTGACGTTTACCCCCTAGGATCCAGTAACCTGCAGATCTTAAAGCGCCCTCTGTAAGGTGACGCCCTTGGTGCTTGATCTTCTCGTGGTAATGGCGGATCAACAAGTTAGTCACATGGTGCTGACGTGGCATGATGAAAGGGTTTTTCTCTACAGTTTCGAGGTCTGAGTGGAGAAGGCATCCTCCAATCCTGAGGAGACCTGCTCTGTCAAGGTAGGGTGAAAGTTTTGTTAGGGGACTTCCCTTTGGAAAGTTCTTTCCTGCTTTCATTAACTTGAGCTCCTCTGGGAAGGTTTCTCGTTGGACGGCTTTTATAATTGCCTCCGTTGCTTGTTGGAAATCTGAGATCGCTAGCTTGCGACACATGTGCCACCCTTTGCATTGTCCATCTTTCTGTTTCAGTATGAAAGTGCGTGCAATGTGTGCCAGCCTGGCAATGGCTCTGGAAAGTGACTGCCAACTGGAGAAGGACTGTAAGTTTGCAGCTTTCAAACAGGGGTGTGATGTGTGGGAGATAGACGTGAGCAAAGGACGTACCTCTAAGTCTGTGTCAGGATCTTGTAGCTGGAATGTGTCTTGTGAGGTGCTCTCAGTGGGCCTTAAGAGGAAGTCAGGCCCTGTTAACCATGTGCTGGATGACAGTTTGGCAGCTGGGAGAGATCTGGATCCGTGGTCTGCTGGGTTACGCTCAGAGGTTACGTAGCTCCATTGAGTTGGTTGTGTCGCCCGTCTGATGCGTTGCACGCGGTTGTTTACAAAGACATGAAACCTCCTGGACTCATTGTAAATATAGCCAAGAACGATTCTGCTGTCTGAGAAGAAACGCATGGCACTAACTTGAATGTCCATTTCATCTCTAATGAGCTCTGCGACCTCCACCGCTAACACCGCAGCACACAGTTCGAGTCGGGGAATGGTTAGTTCGGGCTTGGGTGCAAGTTTGGCTTTCCCGAATATGAATGCAAGCTCTGCCTCACCATTGTTGTTGGTTGCCTTTAAGAAAGCCACAGCTGCAATTGCTTGGGTTGATGCATCACAGAAGATGCAGATCTCTCTGTGTTTTGCATTTGTGAGAGAGAAGGAGCAGTACGGTCTTGGAATGTGAGTTTGCTCGAGCTGTTTGAGAGCGTTTTTCCATTCTAGCCACTCCTTGAACCTGGCCTCCGGAAGTGAATCGTCCCACCCACAAGTCTCTTTGGTTAGTTCCCTTAACAACGCCCTCCCCTGAATGCTTACTGGCACTGCAAACCCCAGCGGGTCAAAAAGACTATTTATTGTGGACAGGACGCCTCTCTTTGTGTAAGGCTTTTCGGCATCTGACACTCTGAATGTGAATGTGTCTTTTTCAATATCCCAGCTTACTCCTAAACTTCTCTGCATAGGTGGGAACTCACTGCTGAAGTCTATGTCTTTGAGCCCGCTCGCCAGATCCTCACTTGGAAACGCTTTCATGACTTCGGGGCTGTTAGAGGCGATCTTATGAAGCCTCAAGTTGGAAGCAGCAAGCAGGTCTTGCGTGTCTTTGAGGAGCATGACTGCCTCGGACTCCGTGGGAACGGATTTTAATCCATCATCTACATAGAAATGTCGCTGAATGAACTGCTTGGCTGCGGGAGAGTAGCATATGTCTGAGTGGCTTGCTGCATTTCTCAGGCCGAATATGGCAACAGCTGGTGAAGGGCTATTGCCGAACACATACACCTTCATCCGGAACTCAACAACTTGTTCTTGTGGGTCATTGTTGCGGTACCAGAGGAACCGGAGGTAGTTCCTGTGGTCCTCTCGCACGAGAAAACAATAAAACATTTGCTGTATGTCCGCTGTAACTGCCATTGCATCTTCTCTGAAACAGACAAGCACCCCGACAAGACTGTTGTTCATGTTTGGGCCTGTGAGCAACATGTCATTCAAAGACACGCCTTGGAACTTAGCACTTGAGTCAAACACAACCCTAATGTTCCCCGGCTTCTGCGTGTGATAAACACCGAAGAAGGGCAGGTACCAGCATTCCTCTTCTTCCCCCAGGCTTGGAGCTGGCTCTGCGTGACCTTTGTCAAACAACCCCTACATAAAATCCATAAAGTGTTTCTCCATTTCAGGACGTTTCTTTAGTGTGCGGAACAGTGACTCTAACCGGCTGAGAGCTAGACTTCTATTGTTTGGGAGGCGAGGCCTTGGTGTGCGGAACGGAAGTGGAGCTATCCAGCTGTTTGTGTCATCTTGGTGAAATTCTTGTTCCATGATCTGTAGAAAGGCTTGGTCCTCTAGGGAGGGGGCTAGCTTTTCATCTTTCTCACTTTGTTGGAATATGGACTCACCGATTTGACATGAACTGCGAGTGTCCCAGGGTTCATTGCATGACTGGAACTGCTCTTTAACTCGGAAACTGTTCTGGCAGGGTGGCAGGAGATTTGGATGCCCGTTCTCTAGGACGCAAGTCCTGTATGAGCCTACAACAGTTGGCTTATGAGCTCCCCCTAAGCATACTTCCCTGACAATGACCCACCCAAGTGCAAGTCTCTGGGCGAATGGGGCATTCATACACCTTATGCACTTGTATTATGTCTCGTCCCAACAACAACATAATATCAGCCTCAGGGTCAAGGGGTAGGACTTTACCTGCCAGATGTTTGAGGTGTGGATGAGCTTGAGCAACCTCTGGCGTTGGGATTTCTGATTTGTTGTCTGGCAGTGTGTCACACTCGAGCAGGGAAGGCAGAGGAGAGCTGAACTGACCACTGACTGATTGTATGATGAAGTTATCAGCTACGTGACCATTTGTCATGGAAACCCCGGTACACGTCTTAAGTGTGTATGGCGATATGAGGCCCAATGGAATGTCAAATGTGTCAAAAAAGGCTGATTTGGCTAATGACCTATTGCTCTGGTCATCTATGATGGCGTAAACCTTGACTTTCTTTTCTGGATGTCCCTCTGGATAGACATAGGTCAGACATATTTTAGAGCAGGAAGGGCCTCCACTTAAGTCTCTACATATTTGAGTGCATGCTGAGGTAGTTTCGAGAGTGGATGTATTATTCTCCTCGCCATGCTCCTCCCTGTGCTCCCCGCCTTGGCCTGAAGTAGTGGTTTGAGTTTGTGCGTTTGGTGCTGTCCATGGTGCTGGACCCGCATGCAGTGCAGCAATATGTTTGTCGCTGTTGCACTCTGAACATTTAATGTCTGTTTTACAGTTCTTTGCTTGGTGAGTAGATGAATCACAGCACCTGAAGCATATGTTGTGTTCTCTGAGGTATGCTTTGCGCTCATCTAATGTCTTTTCCCTAAAGCCTCTACACTTCTTTAGTGGGTGTGGTTTCTTATGTATGGGGCATTGTCTGTTTGTGAATTCACTTGTAATGACTGGGCTTGCTTTGTAAGGTTTATTTACCTCTGTTTTGTGGACAGCAACTGGAGCTCTTGACTTTGAAAATCTTCCGTAGTGGCTGTCGTGAGCGGCTGCAGTGGATGTGGGAGCTGGTATGAATGACTTGAAACTGGGGTCATTTCTCATTCTTGCTTCATCTTGTATAAAGCGACAGAAGAATGAAAATGGAGGGAAACTCACATTGTGTCTTTGTTTATACTTTGTCCCTTCTGACATCCACTTGTCTTGAAGATTGATTGGCAGCTTGTCAACAACTGGGGCAATGCCACGTGAGGTGTCTAAATACATTAGACCAGGTAAGGAGCCGTCACGTTTGGCTACATCTATTTCAGACAGTAGGTCACCTAACTCCCTCAGTTTATGTGGCTCTTTATTGGAAACTCTAGGAGTCTGTCTAAGAGAGACTTTTCTATAGCCTCTGGGGTGCCATAGCATTCCTCTAGCCGTGCCCAGACTCTGCTCAGGCCTTGTGCTGGGTTATTAAGATGTACAGAGCGGATGCGTTTGGCATGTTTAGAAGACTCATCACCAAGCCACCGTGTCAGCAGATCTAATTCTTCACTAGGCTTTAGGCTTAACCCCTCTATAGTGTTATTAAAGGAAGCCTTCCACGCCCAATAGTCCTCAGCCTTGTCTGTAAACTTTGTCAGACCACCTGTGACTACATCTCTTTTAGCTAAATATCAATAGCAAGATTAGCAAAGTCATTATCCCCATTGTTATAATGATTTGGTTGATGTGGCAGACTGTGTGTGGCAGAAGAGCTTATTGGCTGGGTTGGTGTGGTACTCACATACTTGTAGTCGTGTGGCTCTGAGGGAGTAACAACAGGCGAGTGTGCAACAAACTTGTCTTTGATGTTCTGGTGATATATGTGTGGGACAGGTTCAGGTGGAACTCTCGGACCTGGGACTGGGCTTGTGGCACGTGGAGATTCTTTTACTTGTGCGTAACCTTTGGAGTCGTGTAGGTCTTCATCCCGTTGGTCTGGTGAGTATCTGAGGTAGGTATGTAGACCATAGTTGTTTGAATGTGTTGGGGTTGGGAGCTGACTCAATGTATGAGGGGTCAGTTTGACCTGCGTGTAGTCTTGACTTTGTTTTGAGTCCTTATGTTGTTCTAGTGTGCATGGAAAAAGCATTTCACCACTTACAACCTCCTCTGCTACTGCCGCTTCAAACACGTTAGCCTCAGCAAGAGCAGCCTCTGCTTCCTTTTCTTCTCTGAGGGCCTCCAATGTAGCGCCTAGTTCAGCTTGTTTTGTCTTAATGTCAATTTCTTTACGTGCAAACTCGGCTCTGGCACGTGCAGCTTCAGCCTTCGCACGTGCTTCCACTGCTGCCTTTGCGATGGATGAGCTGCAGGATCGGGCTGACTGAACGGGAGCAGACTGATCGGACCTCCAGGTTGTCCTCTTCAGCTGGCTGCATTGTTGTAGTTGAGTCTGAAGGCAAGAAACAGCACTCTGGTCCAGGTAGAGCTAGCCTTTTTACTATTCTGCCCTTGCTACTTCCCCTTGCTAGGCAGATAGCTAACTCCTCCAATGATGACAAGTTGATTTTTAGTTGATTTTATTTGACACCACTGAAAGGTAAAACTGTAAAACAAAATAATCCAAATCAATATGGTTTACAAAATATATTTACCTTATTTTATAAAACAACCACATGTTCACGTGACTCATTAGCATACACCATATGAACACACACAAAGCTAACAAGCTAACGACAGAGCAACACATAATTTAACATCTTTCCAACAGTAAACATCACAAAACGACAGAGACACTTGGTCCTAAGTCTAAACCGTAAACTATCATATATATATATTTTTAAACGTACAGGCTGTGCTCGCTCAGGGCACAGAGCTGCCTTAGCAGAAGCGAGTCCCCGTCCTCGACTTGCCTAACAGGAAGTGAATTTGCGTATTTCCTGTTGCCCTTTCACAATATGAGCCAAAATTAAACTATTAAAAAACATATGTAGCTGTTACATTAACCATTAAAACACAAAAAATAACTATGAGATGGCTCTCAAGGAGCCAGAACATCTATATTTTTTCTTCTAACTTATATTTTAACAGGATTCTCTGTTTGCAGATCACTTAGAACATTTCTTATCACTATACACAGTTTTCAAACTCTTTCTCAAAACACTTCACACAGGTCTCACACAGAGACACAGCTTTCCTGAAATCACTTTGATTGGCCAATACAGTAGTCTTGTTCACACATGAAAGGGAATTTTGGTCAAAATGCTGTTTCTTTAAATATAGAAACTTAAACGTAGCTGCAACAATCTAACATTTGTGAGCACTCAGCATCTGATTAAAAGGAAATTACTTCTGTTTCAGTGTTTTCACACAGGAATCAAAGGGAAAGGGTCTTGGCAGAGAGTCAGGGGCAAGACGCAATATATAATACACTCTTAGAATGGATGTGTTAAATTTCTACACAGTTTTTGTGTTACTACTATTTTAACACATGTTGTGTTAAAATGTCAAATGTATGTGTTAAAATGTTTATCTAAAATTAAACAAGTTGTACACATGAGATGTGTTAAACTATTATCCAATCACAAAGCTGCATCATTTCATTTTAAACCCCAGTGACGACTGCTAGAGGTCCTGACTGCGAAGCTGTTTTGGGCGGGAGAGAACTGTTTAAAGGTAAGCCATCATTTGTTGCTGCTATTTCACATTATTTTTTAATCGTGTAAATCTGTAAAACGTTTTTTTGAGAGAGGTGGGTGTAGATGTAAGCAACTCTGTACTTTTCTTGTAAAAGTTTACCAATTTGTCGGTTCAGATACCACTCATATGTGCATGTCTGACCGCTACAGTAACTGCGCTCAAGCCAGCCGGCGTTTGTTTTTCCGTGGTCAAGTGAGCCGCTCCTAAATTTTGAGTGCGCTAATATAGCATTCTTTACGCAGTTGTCGTGCCGCTGCCAGGGGAGCGTCACACACGAGAGTAACCACAGAGAGTTTAGAAGCACATTTACACACCTTTTTCCCTAATTTAATAAAATATCCATTTATTATGTAATGGATATTTTGTATGAATTATTACCTAACTAAATCTGGTGAGTGTATAAGGTGGAATTATATCGCATCTATTTCTCTATAAGCCTAAGAAATGACTGACTGTACTATGTACTTCTACCACCATTACCTCTGGTACTACTTTCACACCATGAAATACTTTTTTCATGAAGTTAGTGATGACTAAAATTAAACTCATTATGTACTGTATCATACTGTATTTGAGATTGAATATATAAAAAAAATCTAAAAAGTACACAATGAAACCTGCTTATACCTATTAAGTACATCCAGGACTGCTACCACCGAGAGTATGAAGTAACTGTACTGTGTACTTTTTGTGTAATTGTATTTCAAAATACCTGCGGCTATCTCTGTGCATTCCTGCTAAACATTTGCAAAATGTTTTTAACTCAGGGCAAAATAACTTTTAGTTACACAGGAATCAAAACACAGACACACAAATCTGACGTGGCAGGACTGTAGCAAAAATATTGTGTGTAATTAGAGCTTTGTACGTAGGACTTAGAACTTTTTAGCTTGTTTGCTTTTACAACATGATCATTTTACATACACACAAATTGTAAAACACACACACAAATTGTAATACGCACACACAAATTGTAATATGCACACAACTTATTACAGACAAATCTATTTACACACGCACAAATCTTTTTGCAACAATAATAGCCCCATACATGTAGCAATGGCAGAGATGTGCAGGCTGAGGGCAACACAGCAGATTAAGGAGGAAAGTTGGGGACAGTGTTAACAGCACCGTCCCATAACAATTTCAACTGCTATGCATGCGAACCAGACCAGGGAGCGTCACCCCTCCTTCCAG
This sequence comes from Bostrychus sinensis, assembly GCA_020698575.1. Classification (NCBI taxonomy): domain Eukaryota; kingdom Metazoa; phylum Chordata; class Actinopteri; order Gobiiformes; family Eleotridae; genus Bostrychus; species Bostrychus sinensis. The sequence continues at coordinate 1,007,065 of CM036257.1, forward strand.
TGGCACGCTGGTGGTCTTAATGACCAGACTACTCCAAATCTGCCAATTGCTTGTAAATATTTTCGCGTTGCTGCACAATGTTGATGCAGGTAAAGTTTCGGAATCTGTTCTGGCAGCTGCCGCTCTCAGCTTGGCCTCTCTTCCAGTTCAAAGAGATCTTCAAATCCAACTTTTTTAAATTTTAGGCACATAACCAAAATTAAGTAATCACCGAATATCGCACTTTAACATCCATCATGGCTGAACAGTTAAGACTAATGTGAGTATAGTAAACACAAAACAGCATTCACCACCTTTAGACTTAAATCTGAAGACAATGAATGTATGCAGTAGTGTCCTACTCACGAGTCGTCAGTCATAGCAGCTATATTGTGATGTTAAAAGTCAATAAACGGTGAATCCTATAAAAAGAATGGCTTTGAAGACCTACTCAAAACTGTGACAATTAGGCATCTAATGTGTAGCCCTGAGGCTGGTAAAGAATTTCCGAAGTCTGTGCACGGTGGATTGGAAAAAGTTCCTCTTTGGTGGCATCTCTAAATGTTTGATGATCCGCTCGATGATTTCTGCAATCAGAATGTCTTGGTTGAGTGTAGCTATTTCCTGGCAAATATTTCTAAAGGTTTTTGATACATCCTTGACCACAGATTTAGCCACATTTTTAATATGGCGGTGGTCCAGTTCAGTGATGTGCCATTCTGATATTTTTGCCCACAGCTGGACAAATAATTTGGTGGGCAACTCCTCCGCTGGCGATCCTCTCTGGTCATCAATAAGGCGGGAGATTATTTCATCAATTAAGACGAAGGCCTTCCTCCTGTGCCAAACGTATAGGGTTCGGTCTTGGGCAGACATTTGATCATCTGTGGCTTGAGGTGTTGTGAAGTTTGGTTGATAGTATCCTGGACTGGTGGGCACAAAAGTGGGCGAGAAGTAGATGAAGGAAGTGGACAATGGGCACACTTCACTTTGTGTCTTCTGAGGTGTGAGGATGAAGACTGGGTCAGGGTACTCTGGACTTCCTGTGGCCTTGGCATCAGAATGTGGGCAAGTGGCAGAGAGGTGCATAGAGCCGTTGTGGTCAGGCTTGTTTTGTAGAGTGGACTCTGGACAGCCAGGCTGATCATGCTCCTCGACCTGGGGCTGTAGATGAGCTGGAATGGAGACCTGATTTGAGGCCCCCTCGGTGCAGCCACTGTCTTTACTTTCTCCACAGTTTTTGTTTTTAGGAACCATGGTCTTAGCAAGACGGACCATGGCTTTGAGCTTTCTCTTGGGGGTCTCATAGCAGTCGTCCTCAGCTATCTCCAAAACGTATCCCCGGATCTTGCTCCTGGACAGAATTGAGTTGACTTTGCATGTCACCTCATAGCACACCAGTCTAAACAGCTTGTCTAGGGATTCACCCCTCATTTCTAAAATTGCTCCAAAGTTTCTGTATATACATGAGTGAAGCCCATTCTCCACTGCTTCCTGAGATACCAGCGGGGGTATACAAGGGGGTCGCTCGCCTTTCTTCTGTGGGAAAACAAAGTCCTGAAATGCAATGAGAATCTCAATAGATGTCATGTCGATTATTTTTAGAAACATCTCCCCCAGCTGGCCTTTCTGCTGCTGCGAAGGCAAAAGCACCACATTCTCCCAGTATCGGTGAATTAGGGGCTTTATCTTGTTTATCGAGATGACAGGCACTACTTTGTTAAGGAGAGAGTGTGTCTTGGCGTCCTCCACTGTTGAACTTTGGTCAATGTCCTTCTTCGCATTGACCATTTTCTGCTTCGGTGAAGTGTCTGGAACCCACTCCGTTTCTTTTAGGACCTCATCTGCAACGGAATTAATTTTAGCCATTTCTTCCCTATATTCTCTCTCGGCATTGGCCAAAATCTCCTTGACTTCCTCAATTTCCGCTGGACTTAGCGGTGCATCGTTCTTTTGGGATGTTGCCATTTCTTCCCTATATTCTCTCTCGGCATTGGCCAAAATCTCCTTGACTTCCTCAATTTCCGCTGGACTTAGCGGTGCATTGTTCTTTTGGGATGGTGCCATTTTTGTATGTAGTAACTTTCTGGTTTAAGAAATGTTATGTCAATGTTTTTTCTGCTGAACTGAGCTGAACTGAACTGTCTGATCACGCTGAGAGCTGAAGAGTAAATGCAGAGATGTGAACACCTCCGACACCAAAGCTCTGCTGCTGACGTCACAAGGCGCGTTGCTATGGTGAGCCGTGACACTTTTGCTTTGTGGCGCTTAGATCGCTGAGCGCTGAGATTTAATTTTTTTTTTTGTCAATTAGGCTATAAAAACAAAAGAAATTTGAACAAAAATGCGCTGAATTTATAAAACCTTCGAAAGACGTGTTATTTGGGCTTTACTAGAAGAAAAATAAGCTATTTTCGAGACAAAATGCGCTGTATGCCACTTCGGTACCAGAGTGCCTGGATGCCCGGAACTAAGCGCTAGTTTTGTTCCCTTCCGTACACGTTTAAGAACGGAGTAGCTAAACTATTCGTCCGTAACATTACACGTTTTTGCATTACTTTTTTTTTTTTACTACTATTTTACTTTTGCAAACTAAACTATTCTCTCCAGTCATGTTCTCAGTGGACAGTGGACTTTATATCGGCACTGCAGCTGATCTGAATGACAGGCAGGCACTGGGCGATGCAGGGGTCAGTCATGTCCTGTCGGTGGACTCTGTGGATCCTCAGCTCCCTCCAGAGAGTGGCTTATGTACAAAGTGGCTCAATGTCCTGGATGAGACAACCTCTGACCTCCTGAGTTTTCTGGACGAATGTTTCCTTTTTATTCAATCAGCAGTGGACAAAGGTGGAGCTGCACTAGTTCACTGGTAAGGCTCATGTCAACACTATATCCTGTGAATATTTTTAAAGTATCGTTGTCTTTTGCCTTATAGGTTGGAAGCAAAACAGTGACTTTTTACTGTAAAACGGTATCCTAACGGTATCTCTGACATTAAACAAGAGACAAAATCCTATTTTATAAGAATAATAACAAATATTTAACCATTTAATTGACGTGACAGGCCACACTACCGTTACATCAATACAAATTGTGCAAGAGGCTTTCAAATTACCAAAACACATACATACATTCATTCATTTTACTCTGTGTATATCAGTTACGGGTTTCTGATTGCTGAGCCTAGTCCTGCAACTATGAGTTTTAGGCAGGGTACACCCTGGACAAAAGCCAGTTAGTCATAGGGCCAACACTTCACTTTCACATTTATTCACTATAGGCAATTTAGATTTAACTAAAATCTTTATGAAAAATTAGGTGTGCTGCTCATTACTGTCAAACTCTTGATCAAGTATATATGTCCAAAATATAATTAATACATTTTTACAGACAAGTATTTGAAGATGTTAATTTTGGTTATATTACAATTACCAACTACACTGTGTTATTAGATCAATAATCCATGTGTATTGCATATCGGGGTAAATTTGCATGTGGCTCTGTGTATGTCAGTCAGGCTGGTCAAAGTCGCAGTGCCACCATTGTAACAGCTTTTTTCATGAAGAAATATCAGCTGGGCTTCACAGAGGCTTATGACCGACGGAAGAGGCTCAAACCTGATGTGCAGTAAGTTTCTGTGTTGTTGCTTAAATCATTAGAAAATGATGTGAGCTCTAAAGATCTAGCTGTGATGTGTTCAAGGGGTCAACCGTGGCTTTGAGGAGCAGCTGTGTCTGTATGAGGCCATGCAGTGTGAAGTAGACTTTTCCAGTTCACTGTACAAACAATACAGATTGACCAAGCTCAAAGAGAAATACCCAGGTAACTTTACTTAAATATGTAATCACATATAGCAGATAAATCACTGCTTTACTTTTTTCTGACAATTTGTTTTTGGTTGCAGAGTTGCAGCATGTGCCTAAGGAGGTTTTTGCAGCTGACCCAGCTAATCCAAGCTCCTCTGAAGTGTCATATCGCTGTAGAAAGTGCAGGTGAGAAATTCTTAGTGGCTTAAAGTCTTAAACCTATCAGACAGTAATTTTAGTGTACATAAAAGATGATTTGCAACAGCAAAGAAATAACCAAATAACATCCACTTATTGCTTCTCAAAATTGGACATATTTTTGAAATGGCTTACTTTATTTTTAGAACATTGTTAAACCAGACCTTAAAAGAATTATTGATTTTTTGGTATGACCCATGTGGTATTTTTTGTGCTCACTGCTTTAAAGGCGGCAAGTGTCCTGACAAACTCTCAATGTATTCTCAATAAAAAAAACAAATCCAGAAGTAATTGATCTTGTTTTCTTTTGCATAAACCTTGAAATTTGCAGTCCAATAAGCTACAATTAAACAGCCCTTGTTATTAGACTGTCACTGAACAGATGTCCCCTTTGCAGGCGAACCCTCTTCCGTGATTCTAGTATCCTCAGTCACTCTGTAGGAGATGGTGCTTTCCAACATAAGAAGCCCAGTAATCTTTCTGGTAAATGCCTGCACTGTCTAAAAAAAAAAAAAAACATATTTGGTGTGTCATATTGTTTAATGTTGTTTTTCAGGTCTTGTGCTGTGTACATCATACTTTATTGAGCCAGTTCAATGGATGGAGCCAGCTTTAATTGGAGTCATGGATGGACAGGTAACACATGCAAAGAGGAAACATCTGAAGTCAGCAAAGCATATTGCTATATACAGTACTTTATTTTTCTGTCCCTTTTTATTTGGGGTTTTCTGTCAGCTCTTTTTTTACCCACTTTTTGTAAAGTGGGTAAAAATATATATTTTCCACTAACCCTGTTTTCTGTGTTACAGATTGTCAAATGAAGGGGAGTGGGGCTCCCAGGACACTTGTGACCATGTCCTGGATGGCAGGGAGATTTATAAGATGTATCAGCTGAAGACCATTACAGAAATTATTTTGTTGTATGTCTGACTGATGTTCACTAAATTCTGATGCAGAATGTGATTTGTGACTTCTAAAATTTTATTGAATTTATTGACAGAAATTAATACCAATGTCCAAAACCTTGACAATAAATGTGAATGAAAATGATGTTATAGTTCTGGATCATTTGATGCATTATTCAAGCATATAATATAAGCATTTTCAGATAATATATTTATATATATATATATATATATATATATATATATATATATATATATATATATATATATATATATATATATATATAATAAATAAATAATAGGAAAGCCGTTGTGGTTGACATCGCAATACCATGCGATTGTAACATCAGGAAAAAGGAACACGAGAAACTGGAGAAGTACCAAGGCCTCAAAGAAGAACTTGAGAAGGCCTGGAAAGTGAAGGCAACAGTGGTGCCCTGTGGTCATCGGAGCACTCGGGGCAGTAACCCCCAAACTGGAAGAGTGGCTACAGCAGATCCCAGGAAAAACATCAGACATCTCAGTCCAGAAGAGTGCAGTCCTAGGAACAGCAAAGATACTGCGCAGAACCCTCAAGCTCCCAGGCCTCTGGTAGAGGACCCGAGCTTGGATGGATGGAACCGCCACGGAGGGCGAGAGGACAATTTTTTTTATATATATATATAAATATAAGTGTGTTGAAAATGACACAGCATTGTGTTTTTTTTAACAAATTTTTGTGTGTTACATTTAACACGTAATGTGTTGAATACGCCAACACACTGACTGTGTTGAAAACAACACATTTTGTGTTGTCCTTAACTACACACAGAGGTGTGTTAAAATATAACACATTATGTGTTGTTTTTAACACATCTGCTTTAAGAGTGTATGGGAAACTATATATTTTTTCATTGATTTTTTTTTTTTTTTAATAAAAATAAACTATAAAGACTGAGAACGCCTGTTTACAGTAAGGGTGAATTTATCTCCCGGCAGACATCACAAGAGGAGAAATACATACTCTTTTTCTTTATCAGAATAAACATATTTTCATCATTGTTAGCAGTGCTCCCACTGACAGTGGTAAAGCTGTTAGGATGAAGAATAAAGCAAATGTCCCTTGCTTCAGTTTGCTGTACTGTCATGGTTAATTCTTACAGTAGACATACTACAGTATAAAGAATACACCACTGCAGGTTTACAGAGCATCATAGTAACCAAAGACTTGTGTAAAATAATGTACAGTACAGGATGTAAATGAGTAAAATGCACATTCTATATTTATATTTTGTCTGTATTTTTCCTGTTTCAATATGAAAACGGTCAGGTTTTGGATAGCGATATTACTCACAGTCTCCTGTACATTCATTTGTGTAAAGTATGAACCATAAATACTCGCTGCACTAAGTCAGTGAGAGCTGCAGTTACTGAGAGCAGGACTCAGAGATTTGAGCTGCTGTGTCAAATGAGTGAATGTACACATGAAAACATGTGATTGCAGTTTGATCATTTTGATGCAAAAACTTGCTTTTGAGGGATATCTTAAGAGTTTTGATTACAGAATAACATTTTGCAAAGAAAAGCCTTTGTGTTGAGAACCTGAAATCATGTTTGGGTTTTCTGTATGACCTGTTTTGCAAATGACAATTCTGAATGGAGAAATGTGTCAAAGTGATTGAGAAAAACTCTAATATGGGAGCTACAGACAATGTGTGTTCCCACTGACAACTTTTTGTTGCCAGCCTTGTCTCCACTCATCCTGTTCCCAAACAAAACAAATTATTGTTGTTATTACTACATATCTGAACACTGACAGATGGTGTGTAGCAAAAATTATCCTCCTAGCTTCATGCTTACACACTTTAATAAGCTTCTGTTTGTGACCTTGGCGGAGGCTGAGCTCCTCTCCATGTGTAACTTGTGAATAAACACTTGTGGTCATGTGACCTTTGACCCCAGACATGTGAAACTCACCAGACTTAATCAGAACTCCTCAACTATATGTACTGATAATAGCTTATTATATCATGTAATAGGAGCTGTAGATAAAAGTGAGGGATTAAATGGGTTAAACACAATTAAGGCTGATAAAAACTGAAAAAATATCTAAAACAGAAGAGAGGACTTACATTTGGTTCACCAAATCCTCTGCGATGTGATCCACTGTTTTTACTCTTCCTTTGCCAGGGTAAATAGGGGTAAACAGGGTTGCATAAATGTTGTGGGACACAACATTCAATCAAACCTATAGGCCTAGTTTAAAATATGTAGATTTTTTTTGGGTATTTTTTATGTTATTGGGGCACTAATAACAAATAAATAAATAAATAAATAAATAAAAAATAAAATAAAATAAAAAAAATAAAATAAAAAAAATAAAAATTAAACAATTCAGTGTTAAAACACATTTAATACAACATATTAATAAGAATGCATAAACCAAAGTGTTCTTATTCTACAGAAAGTAGTTTATTTTAATTTCAACAAACTATTACCAAACAACTGAGTTTTCATCCAACACCAAGTTTTACCATGAAATTCCATCTCTACCATTTGGTAACACACGTTTTCAAAAATGAATTCCTCCTTATTAGGCAATTTTTTGTTGCATTGAGTTACATAGATCCTTTAGGAACATGTTAAATTATACAAAAAAACAAAAACAAAAAAAACACACACACAAAAAAAAACAAAAAAACAAAACACAACAACAACGTACCCTTGAAAATTCAGCCAAAAACAGTGAAAAACAGTGATTTTTCAATTGTCAACTTCCTGATAGCAGCCAGAGTTTGAAGGCTGACTGTCACCAAGCAGAGTGACCTTTGGTGGATTTTTTTGGCATAGCATACTTCAGCCGAATGGTAGAGAAGGCTCAATAAAGCTGAGTTCAGTTCAACACATTTTTCAATGAGGCAGTCACTCAAAATGTGCTGAACAGACTATTAAAGGGTTACAAAACTGTAAATTAAAAAAAAAAAGTATTTTACAATGGAAGTTTATAATCAAGAAATATGGACAAGAGGAGATGCCATTTTAGGGGTACTTAAAAATCTGTTTGTTTTATTCCTTCATATTTTGGACCACTTATTTCAACAACCGTAGTTATACTTTTTTGTCAGGATACGCACAAAAAGTGCCTGTGTAAGTGTTTTGTGCAGATTGATTTAAATTTTATAGGTGGGACACAAAATGTCTTCCAACTCTGGAATGACCCTAATAACAAAAGGGATTTTTCCTTTTTTGGTAGCCTCTCTCATCAGATATACGCCGTTTTTCAGATTGGGTTGATCTTTCGTGCAGAGATTATTTTGTGTTTTAGGACATTTCTGACGCGTTTGCTGCGCGTTACCGTACTACTACGTGTACACGCGCAGAGTAAATGTACATCTAGCCACGGCTGGCTTTACTCCGTGTGACCCGTGGAAATGAATGCAGGATTTACCGCAGTGTAAATCCCGTGTTGGGCAGGCTGGAATACGGGAGAATTCAAATTACAGGCTAATAGATTTTAAGGAATTGTGTTGTTTTAGGCTTTTTCTTTCTCATTAGGCTATTTGTAGGCTAGTGTCTTGTGGTAGGGCACAGAGAAAATAAAATTTAAGAGCCAGGGTGTTTGTTCACTGCTGGCGATAGTATAGCCTCGGCCCTTCACCACTGTTCAGATTTGTCTGCAGAGCTGTAACTGACCATGAGCGCTGGTGTGGAGGGAAAGACTCCGCTCCGCCAGCAGAGCTCCGATAACTCGGTGAGCAGTAATGAATGGGATATGGCCAGCGAAGTGTTTTTCTCGGAGTACAGCGACTCACCGCTCACAGATGGGGTCTCCGCCCGGGACTCTGCGTTACCCGGCCTTTACCACAGCATGGACCACGGCCTAGTCCATGGCTTGAAGGGGCACATGCCTCTGATGCGGGAGGAGACCCATCGGCTTGATAGTCAGATGGCACAGGATGTAATGATGCTGGGTCTGGCCGCGGACGACTACTCCAACCCGGCCTATCTGGACCACGATCTGAACATAGACCTGGAGTATACTGAAAGTGGCGAGAATGTCACTGCCAAGAAGCGTCTCCGGTCCAACAGTTCCAGGCACCGCGGAGAAATAGTGACGGAACTGGGACCAGAGGAGGTGCGCTGGTTCTACAGAGATGACAAGAGAACGTGGAAGCCGTTTGTCGGACACGATTCTTTAAAAATTGAGCTTGTTTTCCGAAGGTTTTGCGAACAAACCTCCCACAACGTCAGGCAGTCTGTCGGTGCTACTGAACCCGAGCACCAGACGCTTCAGGCTTACAGCGGGCTGTGTGGCGGTGTGGAGGACAGCAGCCCGGAGGTGGTGTGTGTCCGTGGAGGACTTTATGAAGTGGACATAAAGGAGAAGGAGTGCTACCCTGTTTACTGGAACCGTGAGTGACTTATAATGCTTAAAGCTACCACTAACGTGTTAGTTAACACTACTCACGTAGACTAATTTTACACCACACTCTAACGATTTAGATGGAGTATATAATGTAAATATATGTAAAGCCTGTGTTTTTTTTTTTTTTTTTGGGTTTTTTTGTACAGTTAATTTTATATTTCTATATTTATAATGTTACTTATTTTTTTGCTTCTTTTAGACTATCTTGCAATAATTTATACTGCACCTTCTGTTTTCAATGCATGCACACTATTTTCTTGCTTTTTGCACTTTATTCTGTATTAAGTGCTGCCTTAACAAGTGCATTTCTCCACTGTGAGATTAATAAAGTTCAGTCTAATCTAATCTAGATATTTGTCTCCTGTCTTGTAGGCAGTAAAATTCAGTGCAAAATCATTACTATAAAGACAGTCAACATGATAGTGACTTGGACTTTACAGTTTTTCTCAATCACTTTGACACATTTCTCCATTCAGAATTATCATTTACAAAACAGGTCACACAGAAAACCCAAACATAATTTCAGGTTTTCAAAACAACGGCTTTTCTTTGCAAAATTTTATTCTGAAATCAAAACTCTTTAGATATCGCTCAAAAGCAAGTTTTTGCATCAAAATGATCAAACTGCAATCACATGTTTTCATGTGTACATTCACTCATTTGACACAGCAGCTCAAATCTCTGAGTCCTGCTCTCAGTAACTGCAGCTCTCACTGACTTATTGCAGCGAGTATTTATGGTTCTTAAAAACTGTTCATTTTTATATTAAAACAGGAAAAATACAGGAAAAATAATTTTTACACAAATATAGAATGTGCATTTTACTCATTTACATCCTGTACTGTACTGTACTGTACATTATTTTACACAAGTCTTTGGTTACTATGATGCTCTGTAAACCTGCAGTGGTGTATTCTTTATACTGTAGTATGTCTACTGTAAGAAATAACCATGACAGTACAGCAAACTGAAGCAAGGGACATTTGCTTTATTCTTCATCCTAACAGCTTTACCACTGTCAGTGGGAGCACTGCTAACAATGATGAAAATATGTTTATTCTGATAAAGAAAAAGAGTATGTATTTCTCCTCTTGTGATGTCTGCTGGGAAAATCCTCTTGAGAGATAAATGCACCCTCACTGTAAACAGTTGTTCTCAGTCTTTATGGTTTATTTTTATATAAAAAAACAATGAAAAAATATATAGTTTCCTATACTATATATTGCGTCTTGCCCCTGACTCTCTGCCAAGACCCTTTCCCTTTGATTCCTGTGTGAAAACACTGAAACAGAAGTAATTTCCTTTTAATCAGATGCTGAGTGCTCACAAATGTTAGATTGTTGCAGCTACATTTAAGTTTCTATATTTAAAGAAACAGCATTTCGAATTGATGAGAAATGTTCTAAATGATTTGCAAACAGACATCCTGTTGAAATAGTTGAAATATAAGTTTGAACAAAAAGATCAAATGGAACCAGGTTTCAGTAAATGAGCTAAAGCAATTAAGAAAAACTGTAAATAGCTTGATAGGATTTCTGAACAGGCAATGAATACTTGGTATTTGTTTACATAATTATAACATTTAGTATATGAATTAATTTTTATGGTATTTTTCCTCAGAGCAAGACCGCATTCCAGTGATGAGGGGGCAGTGGTTCATTGATGGGACATGGCAGCCGCTGGAGGAGGAGGACAGTGACCAGATTGAGCAGGTGCACCTCCGTTGGTTCAGGGGCCAGCGAATAGACACTTATGAAACTGAGAGTGCCTCAACTGTAGTGGACAGCAAAGATGGTCAGTAAAAATGTATGGAATGTTTGGCTGACAGTTCTGCATAGCAGAGAGCATGCCCAAGTTTAATAAGTTATTATTATTATTTTTACTATGGTGTGTAGTTCACATATGTGAAAACCCTCACATTTACAAAATAAGAGCAATATTCCAGTGGTGGAAGAAATACATTTTTTTTTTTTTTTTTTTTACCAGTAAAGAGTAAAAGTCAATAGTATCACATAAAAATGTATACTTATGTAAAAGTATAAAAGTACTTACTTTCAAATGTACTTGTGAGTAAAAAAGTAAATGTATTTCGCACAGACTCAAGAACTAAGGAAAGAGTTAAATGTAAAGGATTTTGTTGAAAAACTGTACTGAAAACTAAAGGTTAATGGTTCAACGGAAGAGACTCAGTCTTTTGGTGAGGTTTTTCTGAAGAGTACTTACTACTTTACTGTATTTTTTATACTAATATACTGTGTCTACAATGATGACATGGCAAAAACTAATGATTTTAAACCAAACTCAAAATACTTTTTACATCAAACCAATTCAAAACTGTAATGGAGTAAAAAGTACAGATACTTGCTTTAAAATATAGTGAAGTAAAAGTAAAAGTACCCCTTGTAAAATGTACTTAAGTAAAGTACAGATACATAAAAACTGGACTTAAGTTAGGTAACTAAGTACTTTTACTTCACTACATTCCACCACTGCGATATTCTATTGTCATTTTCTGTTTCTTTTCCCAATTATTAAAGGCAGTTGTGTAGCATAATTTAAATATCATGTTGATGTCATGCTATTGCAGCTATACACAGTGAGAAGCTGAGCCGGAGCCATGTGGACTGGCACAGTGTGGATAAGGTCTTCATATACAGTGATGCCACTACCTCTAAGATCGCACGCACGATTACCCAGAAAATAGGCTTCTCCAAAGGTATTCCAACGTACTAGTGTTTCTCAAACGTTTCATGCCAAGTACCACCTCAGAAAATATTTGGATTTCCAATTACCATGGACTAGACCAGTTCTAAACCAGGACTAAACCAGGTCTAAACCAGGGCCCTTTTCTACAAAGCTGGTTGAACTGATCCCTGATATGTCTCTCTTACCCAGATAGAAAAAAACTGTCTAGATAAGCAGGTTATCAACCTGCTGAGTTAACCCTGGGTTTCTCTGTGGAGCTGTGTGCGCATTCATGTGGAAACAAAAACATGGTGAACAAAGGGCATTTGATACTATAAAAAATTGCAAGAATTTACATTTAGCACTATTGGACCTTAAGGTGGTTCTAAGTAGAGCTTCAAAATGCAAAGAGGAAATGAGAGTGATACAAAAAAAAAAAAAAAAAAAAAAAAATGCGAGTAGGCTGCTTATCAGTTGATCAAAAGCTATGACTCAACCATTGTAGTGCAGTGCAATACAGAGGCTGTATAAAGTAACATCACCAGGGACAATGATGACAGCTTATGACATCTAGATGGACAGTGATGCAAAAGACCAACAGCAGTGGATATGACAGTAGCGCAGACGGTTACAGTAAAGTAAACATACTTTGTTCCTGTCTTCTCCAGCCTCCAGCAGTGGCACGCGTCTCCATCGTGGATATGTGGAGGAGGCGGCCCCTGAGGACAGCCCACCTGAGACCACCCATCTAGTCTTTGTGGTGCATGGAATAGGACAGAAAATGGACCAGGGCCGCATTATCAGAAACACCAGCATGTGAGTACAGAACAGACTTAGAAACAAGTCACAATAAACCAACGGAAGGGGTTTAATTTAAAAGATGGAATAGTTGTAAGACATATGGTAGTTGTTCTTTATGAGATGTTTGTCCCTCATCTAAAGGTGTTCAAATGTAGATTCAGGTGCTTTCCTTTGAAGTCTTAAATTTATAAAGACGTGCATGGCAGTGAATCTGTAGAGACATCACAATAACTGGCTCTACTGCTTAACTGCTTTGTGCTGGCTTTGTACAGGATGAGAGATGCAGCAAGAAAGATGGAGGAAAAGCATTTCCCCAACCGCACAACTGAGCATGTTGAGTTCCTGCCTGTAGAATGGAGATCAAAACTCACACTGGATGGTGGTAAGCTCTAATTTCAATTGTAAAAACATATATACTGAGGATATTGCTAATAATAAAAGAAGCTTACATAATACTAGGAATTATTACATTCAAATCCTTTTTACAGTTCAATTCACTTTACCTGCACATTCATATTTCTAACATAAATGTGCTGGTGGTCAGAGACACTGTTGAATAACAACAGTAGAACAAAAATATGCATAGTATGACCTACTTTGGAACTTTGCTACTATTTTGTTTGAACATGGTATGCACTGTGTTTATTGTGTGTTTATTGTGTGTTATCAGACACAGTGGACTCTATCACTCCAGACAAAGTGCGTGGCCTCAGAGATATGCTGAACAGCAGTGCCATGGACATCATGTACTATACCAGCCCTCTGTATAGAGACGAGGCAAGACCAAATGTAACCTGTTAAAGTGGGAAAGCCAACCCAGGCAGGGGTTTTCAGCAACAAATTCAAACAAACAAAATTCAAAAGTTTACTGAATTCTCTGTTATTCTGTTCAAAGTTTCATTAAATGTAGCAGTTTAACTCCATCAGTTCATTGCATTCTATGTTGTTTTAGATTACACGAGGCCTCACTGTGGAGCTGAACCGCTTATACTCACTCTTCTGCTGGAGGAATCCAGACTTTGAGAAAAATGGCAAGGTGTCAATAGTGTCCCATTCGTTGGGCTGCGTCATCACCTTTGACATCCTCACAGGATGGGACCCAGTCCGTTTCCATTATGAAGAAGCACCAGAATATGAACAGATGACGGCTAATTGCCTAAGTGCTGAGGAGTGCCACCTGCAGGAGCAGCTCAGAACCACACACCTCAGGTACTGAATTAAAAAGGCCTAATTATGTATTATTTATCATCTGATGAAACAATAATATCACATAATTCAAACCTTGGGTTTTATTTTTAAAAACATATTTTGAAGGATTCCCCAGTGTTCATATATTTGTGATATGCGTGTGAACAAATCTTTCTCTTGACCATTTTAATAGTTACAATAATACATTTAATCATGTTTAATCAAGTAATTTAGCCTGATTACAACTTCTTTGAATAATCTAAATAAGTGAAATTATTCAGGGGACAGAACGGTGTGAAATTTATTATCATTTGTAACCCTACAGTGATGATACTGCTTATATAACAGCTCTAAAAATTTAAGATTAGGGTTAAATCTTAGTCTAAATCTAGATTTGATGAAGAGGTTGGTTATAAAAAAGTCCTATTGTTGAAAAGACTGATAGGTTCCAGCCCAAATAAGCACAAGTTGAAGTTTAAATTTAGGAAGAGGTGAGTATTATTAAACGTTCCACGTCCAGTACACAATCATTAATTACCAACAATATCAGATATCAAGTGTTTCAACAAGTTGCTCACAATGTTTAGGTATCTCTGAAATCTCAGAAAATCAAACTCAAAATCAAAACTCAGTCCAAAGTTCAAATAAAATAAATGGTGATCAACCCCGAGTGCACTCAAATAAATAAATAAATAAATAAATAAAAAAGAAGAAAAAAAAAGAAAAAGAAAAAGAAATGTCCACTGCCCCTTTAATAATCAGCGCTCACCCCAAAAACATCCAGGGAAGCAGTTGTGGCACTGTCAGTGGAGGAGGTGGACCAAGGAACCAGGCACCAGGATGAATGACAAGGTGTAGAACCAAACATCAGGAATCCAGATCCAGAATAAGCCTCTATAGAAAACCTGTCTACACAAAATGTACAGAGAATTACTATTATTCATAATTTATTTGTCCATCCATCCATCTTCTTCCGCTTTATCCGGAGCCGGGGCGGGGGCAGCAGTCTAAGCAGAGATGCCCAGACTTCCCTCTCCACAGACACTTCGTCCAGCTCTACTGGGAGGACCCCAAGGCGTTCCCAGGCCAGCCGAGAGACATAGTCCCTCCAGCGTGTCCTAGGTCTTCCCCGGGGCCTCCCCCCAGTGGGACATGCCCAGAACACCTCCCCAGGGAGGCGTCCAGGAGGCATCCGGAACAGATGCCCGAGCCACCTCAGCTGACTCCTCTCAATGTGGAGGAGCAGCGGCTCTACTCTGAGCTCCTCTCGTGTGACTGAGCTCCTCACCCTATCTCTAAGGGTGCGCCCAGCCACCCTGCGGAGAAAACTCATTTCGGCCGCTTGTATCTGGGATCTTGTCCTTTCAGTCATGACCCAAAGCTCCTGACCATAGGTGAGAGTAGGAACGTAGATCGACCGGTAAATCGAGAGCTTCGCCTTTCGGCTCAGCTCCTTCTTCACCACAACAGACCGATACAACGACCGCATTACTGCAGTCGTTAACCCGCTGCCAGCATTGCATACTGTCGTTGTGTCCTTGGGCAAAACACTTCACCCACCTTGCCTGTATGAATGTGTCACAGTGTGACTGTGTGGTTTGTGGTGGTCAGAGAGGCCATAGCCATGCTTCCACCACTGAGTGTGACTGAGGAGTGAATGCACCAAATTGTAAAGCGAATTTGAGTGTCTAGAAAAGTGCTGTATAAGACAAATTATTATTATTATTATTATTATTATTATTATTATTATTATTATTATTATTATTATTATTATTATTATTATTATTAGGCCAGACTTAACTAGTAAATTGCAGTATCAATGCAGTTCATCACCAAAGCTCAGTATTTTTTTAGTAACATTGGTGATTGACAGGAGCTCCATGGTAACGCTCAGGGGAGGAGCTTGTGAGACTGACAAAGTCAGCTTTCCTCACAGCTCACAACAACAAACTACTTTGTGAGAGACAAAAGCAGAGCAAACAGGTGGAATACATCAGGCACTGATGGCACCTGTCTCCTCCCTTTCTCCTCCCTCACACCGCTACCTCTCCTCCTTTGTGTGCGTGCGTGCCAGCTTCGCGACGCTGTTCAGAGCGGCTGTAAGCGCGAGCCACCCGCAGCCTCCACAACAGAACTGAAGAGAAAGCAGCCAAAATTCTGATTGTTAAGTTGCTTGTATTCGGTTTTGTTCGTAGCTCGTGTGGTTTACTCGCGCTTCCGCGGTGTCGTGTGTGTTTGAAAGAACCTCAGACTGATCGATCTGCGAGTCATTAAAATGCCATAGGCATATGACTTTATTTGGAAAAGCAGGGCTCCGCAATCTACCTGCACTGCCTTTACGATCAACTGGTAGATCGCGATCGACAGGTTGACCACCACTGCATTACAGTATAATTGGCTTAAGTACCTTTATAATACAAAACCAACATTAAATGAGGCTAGCAGTTACAAAACAGATTGAAATATATTTGTGTTAAACTCGTGTGGCCTGTATTAAGCCAGCTACTCACAGTTAATGGCTATTCTCCATAGAACAAAATCAGTAAACAAAACAAGATTACACTGTGAACAGCCACCACAGTCATACATTTTTACAGGTTATCCCAACTGGTTTTTAAAAAGAGCAATGTTTAAATATTATTTTATAGCCATTTGCACAGTTTTTTTTTTCAGTGATTAAAGCATGCTAATGTAACACAAAATGGCGGTCACAACTCACTGAGACAACCGCATTTCACAGTGGTTCAGTTTCAAATTCCAGCATAGTTCAACAGGTCCTCGAGGATATTATTTTGGTCTAAAGGTATTTTCTAAAACACTTTTACTTTTAACAACTGTAGCTTCTGTTTTCTTATCTCCAAGTGCTTGTCCTTAGCATGGCAAAATGAAAACGACTAGAGGAAGAACAGAACGTTTTTCCTTTTGGTGTATTTCAGCACATTGCATCAAGTGGCAAAACTATGAATTGCACTAGGATTAAGCTTTAAATAATAAAGTGCTTACATACATATATTAAGACTACACTGGGGTTAAATTAACAGGGTTACACATTCATATTAAACCGTTTTATTGTTCTATGAGACTTGTAATTGATATTTCATTTGTCATCTTCAGGTTAAGAGATCTGGAAAACCAGTTTCAGAGTTTACAGACCTTATCTAGTGTTCGTGTGCCAGCCTTAAAATTCAAGGTATGGTTAAGCATGTTTTTCACTATATCTTTTCAGGCTCCATGACGCCAATCAGATGGTGTATTTATGTTCTTACTACTGTACATAGACACAGATGGCCAGATATTTGTATTTACATAAATTAAAATTTTATTTGTCCTCATTGTTTACATTACCAGGGTTGCCACTTATCCTCCAACATAATGTGCAACTGTATGATTTTGGTCATGTTTATTGACTTATTAACTCAACAGCAGCTCATGCCTTTGTGTGTCACAGGTGGAAAACTTCTTTTGCATGGGCTCTCCTTTAGCTGTGTTTTTGGCTTTAAGAGGGATACGGCCAGGAAACAATGGCCTTCAGGACCACATCCTGCCCACATCTATCTGCAAACGCCTTTTCAACATATTCCACCCCACAGACCCAGTGGTAAGCTGCACTCCTTATACACGTCTACACCTACAGACGCCATTATATGACCACTCACTGTATCCCTCATAGAATGTTCTTCTCCTTTGGGCTGTTTACTTCAGGGGTCACCACAGGGAATCATCTACATCCATATCTTGTGTATCCTCTTCTCATACACCAACTTTATGGCTTTTTTCACGACATCCTTTTCTTTAATCTCTTTTCTATATTGAGTATGTTTTAAACATTAACAGGTCATTCTCTAACTGGCAGCTTTAACCTCACTATCTGTCTACTGATAGACTGCCTGGCCAAATAAAATGAGCTTCAGTAAGGACAGCTAAAGTTATATTTTTGTAGAAAAAATCAGCATGGCTAGATGGAAATGTTTTGGAGATGTACAGAGCCGTGAATATACACTGCCTGGCCAAAAAAAAAAAAAAAACAAAAAAAAAACGTTGCCACCTGGATTTAACTAAGTAAATAGGTAAGAGCCTCCCTGCAGTTGGTCAGGTCTGGGTTCAGCAACAGTTATGTGCCCAGAGAATGAAGTCAGCTGACTACCTGAATATACTGAATGACCAGGTTACGATTCTCAATGGGGTTAAGGTCTGGACTCTGTGATGGCCAATTGATGTGTGAAAATGATGTCTCATGCTCCCTGAACCACTCTTCCACATTTTGAGCTCGATGAATCCTGGCATTGTCATCATGGAATAAGCCCGTGCCATCAGTGAAGAAAAAATCCATTGATGGAATAACCTGGTCATTCAGTATATTCAGGTGGTCAGCTGACCTCATTCTTTGGGCACATAATGTTGCTGAACCCAGACCTGACCAACTGCAGGGAGGCTCTTACCTATTTACTTAGTTAAATCCAGGTGGCAACGTTTTTTTTTTGGCCAGGCAGTGTATATTCACGGCTCTGTACATCTCCAAAACATTTCCATCTAGCCATGCTGATTTTTTCTACAAAAATATAACTTTAGCTGTCCTTACTGAAGCTCATTTTGATGGTCAATAAAAGCCCAATTCCATACTTCTAGCTGGCTATGATTCCCTTTCACACAAATATGGGACATATTTAGCAAAAAATACATACAATTCCTATTATGAAACAAAATGAGACAGGGTAGTCTTATACCCTGCCTCCTGCTTCCTAGACAAACTCTGTAACAAGCTCATCTGCCACTCGTTCAAGACTTTGTTTTACAATTCTTATGCCAAATGCACTTTATTACATTTCTAGTAGAACAGATGCACAGATGCATTGATTTAATCGTGTTAAGTTCAATTGACGCATTGATTAATTTGATCACAACAAAAATATTACAACGACACTGACAGAGGCAGCAAAGTGCAGCAGGTCTTCCAGATTGTAGAAGATGACACATTTCCGTTTCCATCCATCAGGCGCGTTCGAGATGAGTCAGACTTGCGCAGTTTCGATCAGTGTCGGTCTGTGCGCAGTGCACGCCAGTTAGATTTGTGTCCGACTTGTTCCTGACTTGCTCTGATGCCACAAGTGCGACGGTCACTGTGAGATCCAAACAAGACCAGCGCCTGAGCCGCCGCAGTTCATCAGGAGCAACTGCGGAGGCTGCACGGCTCAGTGCATGATGGGAAAACGCCCACCTGTCAGCGGTGAACAGACAGGTGATTGGATCTGAGTTTAGTGCTGATCAGAAACGTAACGCACGACACTTCACTGCCCTCCTCTCCTTCTTCCCCCGCCTCTTTAAAAAAAAATACAGACTAAAGTTACAGTTTTGACCTGGATAAACCAACACACGTGAGAAGTGGATTTTCGGCGTGATGGTGCGTGATCTGAGCCACAAACTGTCCTGACTTCAGTACAGGCGTATTTCCCCTCCTCTCATTGCGGCCGTGCACTCTCACGAGCTAAAGCAACATGAGAGACCAAAAAGACACATTGCTAAATGGACAATTCTGCTTCAAATCATCACCAGACAGCAATATAGACAAAACAAAAGTTATGTGCAGTCTATGCAAGGATGAGTTCAATTACCACTGGAGTAACACAGTTCATAGTATTTACACATGTTGTGAGCCACAACAATTGTTATTAATTGAAGAATTAAACTTATTTTTGTTAAATTTGTAAAAGAGATTACACATGCTTTTTTAGGTAAGTTTTGTGTATTTGTTGGTTGTACCTTATTTAGGCAAACTTTGTCTGAGTTACAGGTCTCAAAGAGACTATTCATTTATTTTCTTTACAAGTTTTGTTTGCATTGCACAAGTTTACAGGAAAGTATGTGAAGGTTAATTCAAAATAAATGTTCTAAATGTACAATTTTGTGTTTGTACATAAATTCATAATACGATTAATTGCAATTTTTTTTCTTCAGATTTGCGATTAATTAGTTAATTTTTTTTATCGATTCCCGACCCTAAATTAAATTAGTTGTTACTTAATTGCATTTGGATAAATATCATTTTTTATCTGCTATACTTGCTAATTTCTTTCAATTGCAGAAATTATGACCAATAAATGGCACTAATGTTTCATGTTAGAAGACAATACACACACTACTCTGCTGCACATCACTCCTCCTCCCGAATTGACTATATCCTCATAAGCAATACTCTTTTATCAAACATTAAAGAAACCACAATCCACCCCATCTTAATCAGCGATCATGCACCAGTCAGTTTAACATTACATTTTCATTACTACACCAAACCCTCTTCTAGATGGCACCTCAACCTTTCACTACTCAAAGACCCAGCATTCAATACAGAGATAGAGAGGGAGTGGGCATCCTTTTTGGATTTGAATGACTCTCTGGAGACCACTGCAAAAACATTTTGCGAAGCCGGTAAAGCACATTTAAGAGCAAGAATTATCTCATATTCAACCTACAGAAAGAAAAAACAAAACGAATTAGAACAACAATTATATCAAAAGATAAAAATATTATCAGAAAATGAAAATATACTTGAATTGAGAAATGCACAACTACAACTTGACAAAATTTTACAGGAAAATGTTTTTTTTATTATGCAGCAACTTAAATATGAACTTATAGAAAAACATAACTTATCTGGAAAATACTTTGCAAACTTACTTCAAAGAAAAAAAGACAAATCAATAATCCCATCAGTACAGACCCCCAAAAATCAAATCACTCATGATCCACAAGAAATTAATAATACATTCCATCTGTTCTACGAAAAATTATATTCATCAGAAACCGAATCCAACCCAACAGAAATAAAATAATTTTTCCAAAACATAAACCTACCATAATTACCCTCCGATATGGAAACATTTCTAGATGCACCATTATCATTGCAAGATCTCCATAAAGCCCTTCTTCAGATGCCTAATAACAAAGCCCCCGGACCCGATGGATACCCGCCGAATTTTATAAGCACTTCTGGACTTTATTATCACCACTTTTCATACACACAGTAACTGAAATCAAAAATACATCTCAAATTCTTCTACATATGAACACAGCAGCCATAACAATATCACTCAAACCAGATAAACAGCCAACCCAACCCACCAGTTATAGACCCCTTTCATTACTTAACACAGACCTAAAAATTGTTACAAAAGCACTTGCCCTCCGACTCGAAAAAGTTACACCACTGTTAATTCACCCAGACCAAACAGGATTTATCAAAAATAGAAACTCTTCAGACAACCTCCGTAGATTATTCAGCCTCATCAATATCTCTCAACAATCAAATATCAGCACTATCATAACATCATTAGATGCAGAAAAGGCTTTTGACAAGGTGAACTGGACATTTCTTTTTTACACACTCCATCAATTTGGCTTCATTCATCCATTGGATTAAAACACTTCACACCTCACCCAAAGCCACAGTCACAACTAATGGTATCACTTCACCCACTTTCAAACTGCACAGGGGCACAAGACAAGGATGCCCGCTCTCTCCCTCACTGTTTGCCCTATTCATAGAACCTCTTGCAGCAGCAATACGTCAAAGTAACAGCATACAAGGAATACACGTCTCTGACATACATCATAAAATCAGTCTATATGCAGATAACATTTTACTGTACCTACAAACACCACAGCATTCATTACATGAAACTTTCAAAATTATAAATACATTCTCATCCATATCAGACTACACCATTAACTGGAATAAGTCAACAATACTCCCTCTCTCAGACAACGCCTGGGATTCTGCAGCTCAGGACTCACTTCCTGGAATGCACATAGGCAATATTAAGTATTTAGGTATTATCAACGTCAGAGTTGCTCTCACTTAATCATAATCCTCTGCTCAAAACAATAGAAGATGACCTTCAACGATGGACAAACCTACCACTTTCCTTAATCGGACGAATAGCATCTGTAAAAATGAAAATTCTCCCCAAACTGAATTATCTATTTGCTAATATTCCAGTTACACCTCCGGACAAATAGTTTCATACACTAGACTCACTAACCATACATTTTTATTGGAAGAACAAAAAAGCAAAAATCAAACTCTCAATTACAAAAAAATAAAGCACAAGGCAGTCTCGAAGCACCAAATTTCACCCACTATTACCTGACAAATCAACTACAATATTTAGTAAAATGGACAGAACAAACACACAATAACAACACATGGATTCATCTGGAACAATCATACTTCAAAAACCTTTCTTTGGCAGACATACCTTCCCTGAATATTAGTCTCAAAAAACATACCTGTCATTTCATTTGAACACGGTCATTTCAACAACTCTGACAGCCTGGTGGGAAGCTTTAAAACTAACCAATTCCTCCACGGCACCTTGTAAATATGCCCCCATCTGGCACAACCCTGACTTTCACATAAGTAGCCCCCCACTTTACTATTACACATGGGAACAAAAAGGCATCACTCACCTTCACCACTTATTCCACAACAATAAATTTATAACTTTTAGACAACTTACAGAACGATTCGAAGTCAACAACAATAACAGCTTTCAATATTTACAAATTAAATCCATTATCCAAAGCAAGGTTAACATAACTAACAACACTCTGGACCCCCCTCAACTATTAGAAAACATAAAGAATATCAAGGAACCGAAAAAACTGACCTCTAAATTATACAAACTTATTAATTCAGACAATACAATACATGCACCACAACTTAAATGGAATACAGACATTGATACACCATTCTCAAACGAACTCTGGACAGAAATCTGCAAAAATACCATCTCAATGACATCCAACACTAATCTACAACTTATTCAATACAAAGTCATCCACAGGACACACATCACTCTATACAAGAAATTCAAAATGGGACTAACAGACACAGACACCTGCTCACAATGCACCATGGGAGTCACAGACACTTATTTACATGCACTTTGGGAATGTTCACCGGTTCAGGCTTTTTGGAATACAGTCACACAAAAACTCACAGACATCCTGAGCTGCAGAATCCCCCTCTCCCCATCTCTCTGTTTACTTGGCATCACTACAACTACCACCATACCACCCAAACATAAAAACTGCCTGTTGACATCTCTAACCATCGCCAAGAAAATAATTCTACAAAACTGGAAATCAAAACACTCAAACATTAAACACTGGTCTAACTCCCTCATCCATCACATATGAGTCTCTCAAATTGCAGCATGTTATGATGATGGCACAGCGTCCTTCATGGAAACCTGGACACCATTCATCAACCACTTTAATATCTCTTTCAATCAGTCACCAATATCAATAACATAAACTCCACCATTACACTATAATAACACTATTATTACATTAATTAATTAATTAATTTTTTTTAATTTTTTTATTTATACTTTATTACTAGAATGCCACACACATTCCTATACATATTCACATCCCCATAAGACACACACACACATCACAAACATACATACACAAACATAATATAATCTAAACTCTATTATAATTATTTGTAATCATATTTATTGTTGTATATTATTGTTGTTATGTTATTGTGCTTTTTATTGCTGTTGCTATTTTTGCTGTCACCATTTATTACTGTCATTGTTATTCCTGTTTTCATTAATACATTTCCAACTGATCGCAGGCAAAAAAAAAAAAAAAAAGAAAAAAAAGAAAAAAAGAAAAAGTGGTCCTGATGGAGACAAATAAATAAATTAATATAAATAATATTAATTAATAAAATACATACATATATAATAATGATGATAATGATGGTAGTGAGGATGATGATAATAACAGTAATACTGACGATGGTGATAATAATAAATAAATAAATAAATTAATTAATAATAATAATAATAATAATAATAATAATAAACGATTAGGGCTAGCAAGGAGGGCTAGCCCTGGTGGCAGGCTCATCAAAACCTTGCCTCTTTTAATGCACAGTATAGGACATACACACATACATTATACATTTTAATGTAAATAACTAATATCACCATTAGGACCACTTAACTAGCATTGCTAATATAACTCATACAATAACAATACATAGAATTTAAGTGAAAAAAAATAGATGGTGATGATATGATGTGTGACAGCAATAATAAAGATCCTATATAGAACTGACCATGGTTTATTTACTTTTCTAACTCATCATTATTTTTATCTTTTTATTAAACTATTTTGTTTTCTACTGTTTTGAGACATGTGCGCGCACACACACACACACACACACGCACACGCACACGCACACGCACACGCACACGCACACACACCATGACCCAGACAGTACAACTTAGCTTTTCTTATTGTTTTGTTTAGTTTTTGTTGATTTCTGTTTTATTTGCTGTTTACTATTGTTACAAATAATATTAGTAATAAGATGTCAGTATATAACCTGTGTATATATATATATATATATATATATATATATATAAATTGTCCTCTCGCCCTCCGTGGCGGTTTCATCCATCCAAGCTCGGGTCCTCTACCAGAGGCCTGGGAGCTTGAGGGTTCTGCGCAGTATCTTTGCTGTTCCTAGGACTGCGCTCTTCTGGACTGAGATGTCTGATGTTTTTCCTGGGATCTGCTGTAGCCACTCTTCCAGTTTGGGGGTTACTGCCCCGAGTGCTCCGATGACCACGGGCACCACTGTTGCCTTCACTTTCCAGGCCTTCTCAAGTTCTTCTTTGAGGCCTTGGTACTTCTCCAGTTTCTCGTGTTCCTTTTTCCTGATGTTACAATCGCTTGGTATTGCGATGTCAACCACAACGGCTTTCCTCTGCTGTTTGTCCATCACCACAATGTCCGGTTGGTTCGCCACTACCATTTTGTCTGTCTGGATCTGGAAGTCCCACAGGATCTTAGCTCGGTCATTCTCTATCACCTTTGGAGGTGTTTCCCATCTTGACCTCGGGACTTCCAGACTGTACTCTGCACAGATGTTCCTGTACACTATACCAGCCACTTGGTTATGACGCTCCATGTATGCTTTCCCTGCCAGCATCTTACAGCCTGCAGTTATGTGTTGGATTGTCTCAGTGGCCTCGTTGCACAGTCTGCACCTGGGGTCTTGTCTTGTATGGTAGATCTTGGCCTCTATTGCTCTGGTGCTCAAGGCCTGCTCCTGTGCAGCCATGATCAGTGCCTCTGTGCTGTCCTTCAGTCCAGCCCTTTCTAGCCATTGGTAGGATTTCTCGATGTCAGTCACTTCAGTTATCTGTCGATGGTACATCCCATGTAGGGGCTTTTCCTCCCATGATGGTTCCTCCAGCACCTCGTCCTCTGTTTTCCACTGCCTGAGACATTCACTGAGAACTTCATCTGTTGAGGCTATCTTCCTGATGTAGTCAAGGATCTTGGATGTTTCATCCTGGACAGTGGTTTTGACATCAACAGGACTCTAAGAGCCTTCATTGCAAACTCAATGAGGCAGGAAGACCACCCTTGAGGCCAACTGCAAGCCAATTGCAGTGTCCATCAAATGTGGGATATACCAAGGAGATGCTCTGTCCCCGCTGCTGTTCTGCATAGGTCTGAACCCCCTCAGCCAGATAATCACCAAGACTGGCTATGGGTACCGACTCAGGAACGGGGCCACCATCAGTCACCTCCTCTACATGGATGATATCAAGCTGTACGCCAAGAGCGAGAGAGACATTGACTCACTGATCCACACAACCAGGATCTACAGCAATGACATCGGAATGTCATTCGGACTTGAGAAGTGTGGGCGGATGGTGACAAAGAGAGGGAAGGTAGTCCATACAGTAGGGGTCCCACTCCCAGACGGCAGAATAGCAGACATTGAGGACAGCTACAAGTACCTTGGAATCCAACAAGCAAATGGCAACCTGGACCAGGCCACAAGAAAAGCAGCCACAGCCAAATACCTCCAACAAGTAAGGCAAGTCCTAAGGAGTCAGCTCAATGGCAAGAACAAAGTCAGGGCAATCAACAGCTATGCCCTGCCGGTCATCAGATACCCTGCGGGAATAATAAGCTGGCCAAAGGAAGAGATTCAGACCACAGATGTGAAAACACGAAAGCTCCTAACCATGCATGGAGGGTTCCACCCCAAATCCAGCACCCTGAGACTGTACACTAAGCGCAAGGAAGGAGGCAGAGGACTAGTGAGTGTCAAAACCACTGTCCAGGATGAAACATCCAAGATCCTTGACTACATCAGGAAGATAGCCTCAACAGATGAAGTTCTCAGTGAATGTCTCAGGCAGTGGAAAACAGAGGACGAGGTGCTGGAGGAACCATCATGGGAGGAAAAGCCCCTACATGGGATGTACCACCAACAGATAACTGAAGTGGCTGACATCGAGAAATCCTACCAATGGCTAGAAAGGGCTGGACTGAAGGACAGCACAGAGGCACTGATCATGGCTGCACAGGAGCAGGCCTTGAGCACCAGAGCAATAGAGGCCAAGATCTACCATACAAGACAAGACCCCAGGTGCAGACTGTGCAACGAGGCCCCTGAGACAATCCAACACATAACTGCAGGCTGTAAGATGCTGGCAGGGAAAGCATACATGGAGCGTCATAACCAAGTGTCTGGTATAGTGTACAGGAACATCTGTGCAGAGTACAGTCTGGAAGTCCCGCGGTCAAGATGGGAAACACCTCCAAAGGTGATAGAGAATGACCGAGCTAAGATCCTGTGGGACTTCCAGATCCAGACAGACAAAATGGTAGTGGCAAACCAACCGGACATTGTGGTGATGGACAAACAGAGGAAAGATGTTGTGGTTGACATCGCAATACCAAGCGATTGTAACATCAGGAAAAAGGAACACGAGAAACTGGAGAAGTACCAAGGCCTCAAAGAAGAACTTGAGAAGGCCTGGAAAGTGAAGGCAACAGTGGTGCCCGTGGTCATCGGAGCACTCGGGGCAGTAACCCCCAAACTGGAAGAGTGGCTACAGCATATCCCAGGAAAAACATCAGACATCTCAGTCCAGAAGAGCGCAGTCCTAGGAACAGCAAAGATACTGCGCAAAACCCTCAAGCTTCCAGGCCTCTGGTAGAGGACCCGAGCTTGGATGGATGAAACCGCCACGGAGGGCGAGAGGACAATTTATATATATATATATATATATATATATATATATATATATATATATATATATATATATATATATATATATACACACACAATCAGACATAACAAACAATCAACACACGATGGCCTGTACAAGCAGGGTCAAAGCTGCCTTTACCTTCTGAGGACGTTGTGGTGGCCTCATCTATCTACTAGACAGTTGTCATAATGACATTGGAAAGAGTTGCTCCTTACAAATATTTCTGGCACTTTTGTTGCCACAGCTCCGTTTGCTAGACAAACACAGGTACTACAGTTTACAGTCATTTTTCAGGTGATACGAGCGTTGTCGT
This sequence comes from Bostrychus sinensis, assembly GCA_020698575.1. Taxonomy (NCBI): domain Eukaryota; kingdom Metazoa; phylum Chordata; class Actinopteri; order Gobiiformes; family Eleotridae; genus Bostrychus; species Bostrychus sinensis. The sequence continues at coordinate 1,034,442 of CM036257.1, forward strand.
GTAAATGCAAATTGCAGGCAGCAGGACTGTTGCTTTTTCCTGGCTAGCGTTGTTGTGTAAACAGGCCCTGAATCTGATTCTGTCTGCTCGGGAGTGGGGCCTTTTAGTAGTGTTTTAAGCTTTGCTGCCTGTTCACTTTTGTCCTGAAAAAATAATAGCAGTATGTGTATCAAAGTGAGTAATTCTCAAAATTATTCTAGCTTTTATTTCCACACATGCAAATGCTTTGAGAACACTGCTCATTCTATTCCAAATCAAAGCATGACCAAAAAATTATCAAATTTGTTATTCCTTTACAGAAAGTGGAGAAAGAAGGAATATTAGGCTGTTCCAAAAATAGCAGTGTCTGCACTTTTCTTAACAAACTCAAACATTGACTGTATAAATGAAAAATGCTTAAAATGTTGCTTTTCTGTGGATCTCTGAACTAATATTTAGTTGTATAACCACAGTTTTTTAAAAACTGCTCTTCATCTGTGATGCATGGTGTCTTCTGGCAGGTATCACAGCCCAGGACATCTGCACTACATTCAACAATTTCTCTGCATTTCTTGGTTTGGCCTCAGAAACAGCATTTTTTATGTCACCACAGAAGTTTTCTATAGGGTTAAGGTGTCTGGACTGTGGGGCCCCTCCATAATGTTAATCTGGTTGGCCCTGAACTAAGATGCTCCTCTTTTACTGTGTGTTTTGGGTCATTGTCTTGTTTAAACACCGATTTCAGTGGCATTTCCTCTTCAGCATAAGGCAACATGACCTCTTGAAGTATTTAGTTACAGTATATTTAAACTGATCTACAATCTCTGTGATGCGATAAATAGGCCCGACACCTTAGTATGAGAAACATCCTCACATCATTATGCTTGCTCCATCAGGCTTTACTGTCGTCACAGTGTCCTGTGGCTTGAACTCAGTGTTTGTGGGGTCATCTGACAAACTATCTGTAGCCCCTCTTACTTTTATCAGCACACAACATGTTGTGCCATTTCGCTTTAGGTCAGTCAGTGTGTTCTTGTAACCTCTTCAGCTCATTTTGTTTTTTGTTTTTTTTTTGGACAATGAGACTTTGCAGGGGTTTCTTGTTGAAAGTGTGGCTTCACAAAAGGTGTCTTCTAATTGTTACAGTCCTCACAGGTATTTTTAGATCTTCTTTAATCTCCCTGGAGCTGAGCATTGGCTGAGCCATTGCCCTTTTGGCTATTCTTTGGTCTATTTGAATGATGATGATTATTTATGTGTTTTCCACCCTCCAGTCAACTTTTTAATTAAAGTACGCTTTTCTTCTGAACAATATCTCGAACAACCCATTTACATAGATTTTTTGAGAGAAATGTGATGTAACCAGCCTGCACAACATGTGCTGCCTTTGGCCTTTCATAAGGGACAGCTGTTTAACAGCTGGTTTCTCACAGCTGACTGAGGTCCCTGACAGCACACCACACTGCTGTTATTTTGAACATGCCCCTTTCAATTAATTATTCAAATAAAAATAATTAGCAGTATGCATTTCAAAACTGTTGGGTCTATTGGTTTTCTATCACTCTACTACCCCTACTAGTAAGCTATTTGCCATCTAGAAATATATTTTTTTTAACCAAAAACAGTGATTGTTTTGCTTTGTGGTGTTGGACTGCTATTATTTTGAACACAACTGTACCTCTCTCTGTCATTATTTCCACATTCAAAGTCCCTACTCTCAGTCGTCCTCTTTTAACACCTTTCTTTTTATTTCTTCTTACAAATTAAATTTTCTTCCTTCTCTCTTTATCTTCCCTCCTAGAACATCTTCACTTATTCCCTAACAAATTTTTGTGTATGTTGCAGGCATACAGGCTGGAGCCTCTCATCCTAAGACACTACAGTAACATTGCACCTGTTCAGATACACTGGTAAGTCATTGTCAGCTATGCCTCACAGCCTTTTTCACACTTCTTTTATGTTTGCAAAGTATGTGTACAATGTGCATACTGCTCCTCCAAACCTTTTATTATTTTTTAAACTCTTTCTTCTATATACCAGTCCTTGCAGTCTTTGTATTTCTTACACTTTCATTCTTCATTCTTTTTTTTATGTTAATTTTGCATGAGCAAAATAGAGACTGACTGAATGCCATCCATCCATCTTCTCCCACTTATCCAGGGTCAGGTCGTTTAACTTTTTCATCATTCCTATATTTTGAAGTGATGCTAAACCACTCTGTTGTGACCAATGAGATTTAAGTCACAAGTGTGAAGTATTTTGTGTGCAAAAAAATAATATTGTAAGAAACTATGACTATAACTGACTAAAATTAGTATAACTGCTTTTTCATCCCACTGTGACTGTGCTGGATGTAGGTACAACAGCAGCAACCCCACACTCTATGACCAGATGCGGGCCACGATGCTCAACTCTGCGAAGGAAAACACGCCACTGTCAGACTCAGAGAGCACTACCATATGTCACACCTCTCCACCGCAGAGCCGCCACCCTTACGGAGAGTCCATCACCAACTTGGGCAAGGCCAGCATCATGGGTAATAACACTTTTTGCTGAGAAGAGACAGAAAATATAATTGTAGAAGTGATAGATGATCCATATTGTCATTTTTTGTTTTTCACTCCCCGCACTTTTAAGGTCAGTGTTATGTTTTAAATTTAGAGAATTCATAAAAGTTTGAACACTTGAAACTGACAAAGCTCATTTTGTATTTAATGGGAGCAACAGAATAACTGCATCATGTAAGGAAAAAGTCAAATGTGAACAGGATCCAGAAACATCTTGGGTTACTTGGGAACGAGATGCTGCATAGCATACGCTATGGGAAACTTTGTGTGTCTGATCGGTTGCGAAGCTCGTATGTCAAAAACGCCATAGAGATTTTGCCTGCTTATTAACCTCGTGCTCAGTCATCAGCACCTGCGAGATTGGGCGCAGCTGGTTGATTGGGCTGAGAAGGAAAGCACATGACAGGAATAGTCCTCAGATCAAGTTTGTCTGAGGAGCATCCAGACACACCCATAGGGGTGGCACTGCAACGCAGCATCTCGTACCCGCTCTATCAGGAAATAGGGTTACGTTCAAGTAACCTGAGACGTTCCCCTTCAAAAGCTAAACTTGCTGCATCACATACGCTATGAGAACGAGAATACCAACGGCGCCCCTAAAATGTCTGGACCCCAAAGTCGTGAAGAGCACTAAGACCGAGGAGACTCAAACACGACTTTGGGATGAAGACTCAAGGACACAAGAGCCCGGAGTCACATGAACATCCACACTATAAAACTTGATAAAAGTGTGCTGAGAGGACCAGCCTGCCGCATCACAGATCAGTTGCAGAGGGACCCCCTTTGCCAGAGCCACAGAGGAGCCCACCCCTCTGGTTGAATAAAGTCTGACACCTATAGGCGGGAGCTGACCACACGCCTCATGGGACAGAGCAATTGCATCCCTCAAACAACGTGTCATACATAGCCTGTTTAGTGGCAGCAGCACCCCGCTGATGGCCCCCGTAGCACAAGCTGAGCCCTGTAGCAAGAGCTGCTTGGACTTGCACTACTGACCAGTGTGGCGGACATAAGTCCAGAGCGTGTACTGGACACAGTAAATGAAGCTTCTCCTGCTCCAGTGTAATAAACAGCAGAGGACAGAAAGTTTCAAGAATAACAGGATTTTGAACAGAGAAAGGAACTTTTGGGAGATAATTAGGGTGAGGATGCAAAATAACTTTGACCAGGCCTGGGGCAAAAATCCAGGCAGGACAATGAAACCGACAAAATCCCCAATTCTCTTAAGAGAGGTAATGGCTATGAGAAAAAACAACTTCAAAGTCAGAAACCTGACAGCTGCTGACTCCAATGGTTCAAAAGGGGCAGCCACTAGGTCCTCAAGTACAACAGCGAGGTCCTTGAAGAGGATCGTTTTAAGCCTAACCTTAAATGTAGAGACTGTGTCTGCCTCTCTAACCTGAGCTGGAAGCTGATTCCATAAAACAGGAGCTTGGTAACTAAAGGCTCTACCTCCAACTGTACTTTTAGAAACCCTGGGAACCACTAATAGCCCTGCATTTTGTGAGCGCAGTACTCTGCTTGGTTGGTATGGCTACTATAACATCATTAATGTAGGATGGGGCCGTACCATTTACGGCCTTGTAAGTCAGGAGAAGGATTTTAAACCTAATTCTGAATTCAACTGGAAGCCAGTGAAGTGAAGCTAGCACAGGGGTAGTGTGTTCTCTCCTGTTAGTTCCTGTTAATAATCTTGCTGCTGCGTTTTGAACAAGCTGAAGACATTTTAAAGAGTTTTTAGGGCACGCTGCCAGCAGAGAGTTACAGTAATCCAACCTAGATGTAACAAACGCATGGACAAGTTTTTCAGCGTCACTTTTAGATAAAATATTTCTGATTTTGGCTATGTTACGTAAGTGAAAGTATGCTGTTTTACAGGCTTGGTTTATATGAGCCTTAAATGATAAATCTTGGTCAAATAAAACTCCTAATTTTCTCACAGTAGAACTTGAGACTACACTGACACCGTCCAGGGAGACTCTGGTCAGACAGAACATCTCTCAGCTTTTTGGGGCCTAGTATAATGACCTCTGTTTTTTCTGGGTTTAGGAGGAGATAATTAATTGTCATCCATGTCTTTAGGTGGGGGGGACTGCGACAAGCTGGCCCCTGTCCAGGATGTACCCCGCCTATGGCCCAAAGTTACTGGGATAGGCTCCAGTCACCCGCGACCCCTAACGGGAATAAGCGGTAGAAAATGAATGAATGAATGAATGTCTTTAGGTCTCTCACACAGGCGCTAAGTTTCTCAACACAGTCATTCTGATCAGGTTTAATTGATAAATACAACTGTGTATCGTCTGCGTAACAGTGAAAATTAATGTCATGTTTTCTGATTATGTTTCCTAAAGGCAGCATGTAAAGCATGAACAGAATGGGTCCAAGTACTGAGCCTTGTGGCACTCCATAGCCAACTTTACTGCACTGTGAGGAATGTTCATTTACACTGACAAACTGGTACCTATCAGATAAGTAGGATTTAAACCAGCAGAGGGCGGTTCCTCTGACCCCTATGTCACAGTCTAATCTCTGGAGTAAGATGCTGTGGTCAATGGTGTCAAAGGCTGCACTGAGATCTAACAGAACCAGGATTGAGACCAGTCCATTGTCTGAACTTAATAACAAGTCATTTGTGACTCTGATTAATGCAGTTTCTGTGCTATGGTGGGGTCTAAAACCTGACTGAAAATCTTCAAATAAGCTATTGTCCTGTAGGTGGCGACATAACTGTTTAACTACAACTCTTTCTAGGATTTTTGAAATAAAAGGGAGATTTGATATTGGTCTATAGTTGGCTAAAATGTCAGGATCTAGACTGGGCTTTTTCAGAAGCAGTTTAATAACTGCACATTTAAAAGAATGTGGCACATAACCTGCTTCTAAGGAGGCGTTTATTATATTCAGTATAGGTTCATTAATTAAGGGAAGAGTTTCTTTAAAAAGTTTGGTTGGTATTGGGTCTAAAAGACAAGTTGAGGTTTTGGAGGACATAATGACTGATGTTATCTCAGCTTGGTCTACAGCAATGAAGCAGTCTAATGTTACAGATGGTTTTATAGTGGCCTCCATTTTTACAGCCTTGGCTTGCTCTGAGCTGATCGTAGGGAGAATTTTATTTAATTTGTCTCTAATACTTGTGATTTTGTTGGGTTGTTCCTGTTTTCTTCTATTAAAGTTGAATAGTATCTGGTTTTGGCCTCACGCAGAGATTTTTTATAATTTAAAAGACTATATTTCCAGACATTCAGAAACTGCTCTGAGCTGGAGTGGCGCCATAGCCTTTCTAATTTGCGGGTTGCTTGTTTAAGGGAACGTGTTTCAGCATTAAACCATGGTGCTACTCGATTCGGCCTAACAACCTTTTGTTTTAATGGAGCTACTTTATCAAGAGCCGTCTTTAAAGACTGCATGGCGCTGTCTGATGATTTATATATGAGACCACTGCTGTGCTGTCCACGCGCACCAGCACATGGTAACCCCTGAGCTGTCGGAGGAAGTATTTCAGAGCCAGAAATATGGCCTTCATCTCGAGGCAATTGATGTGCCACGCAAGATGATGGGCTCCACATAAACCCGAAGCTGGACAGCTGTCTAGAACTGCGCCCCAGCCTGTCAGGGATGCATCCGTCGTTAGCATTTTGCGACAACAAGATGGACCTAGAGTGGGACCCAGAGTGAGAAACTGGTGACTGAATCACATACATTGTATGCAGCTTTTATTTACATTTTCACACAGTGTCTCAACTGTTTTGAGTGACAATGATCAATTAGCCACTTAAGAGTCTAGAGACATGAATATTAATTGATTTAGATAGATGTTTTTGAGTTTGATATGACTTGATCTAAGAAATTTTTGTTATGACAATGTAATTATTGGTTTGCCTTTCTTTCAGGTGCTGCGAGTCTGGGTAAGGGCATCAGTGGTATTTTGTTCTGGCATTTCTCTCGCTCTACTGATCAGGCGGGTGGAGAGGAAGACGTTCCACCAGACTATGAGGGTGGCATCTCTGATGAGCTAGAGGGCACAGCATTGGCTGAGAGTGAGGAAAACTGCCCCATGGCCCAGACCACCTCTGCTGCGTTGGACACCTCCTGTAAGCATATCCACACTTCAGCTCTTCATTTTTTTAAAGTCAAGTTACTAAATCATGCTAAGGTAGTAGGAGGCTTAAACACAAACTTTTGAGAAGCGCACTATTTTGACAAAGCACACCTTTTTTAGCAAAAGCAGTACTTGAAAAAGCAATTAAGGCACCTGAAAATTCTGTTGAGACAGCACATTATAACAACGATTTCCAAACTATGAGCAATATAATTTCTTTCTAGAGAGTTTGCCTGCTCTTACTGTGAAGGATTGTAATGTGGTGGTAACTTGTAGGAGGAGCGCGCTGGCAAAAACAGTTAACATGCTCTGAGATCGCTTAAACGAGTGCAACAACTTACTGATTTTTACTTGTACTTTATTATAAACTCAGAACCCATACAATGCATACAAGGCTATTATCCATACATTAGTATATAGAGTATAGTCCACATTTCTTTTACCACTTGTTACTGAGGTTGAGTAGAACATAGCCATGCGTGTGCACACAATTCAGTCCAGAGCATTACTACTGTTGCTGACCTTAAAGCGGAACTCAGTAACTCTGCTCATTTCTCTTTTTGTCTTTCTTTCCTCGATAAAGCTCCCCCTACAGTTTGGAGTAAAGCACTATCATAAATACTTACAAACCCAGTTGACACCTGTGTGATCCCTCGCATGTCTTTACTTTCGTTTTCCTCTCCTCATATCTATACAAAGTTTTTTTATCCATTTGGCTGCTCTGGCACAAATAAAATCAAGAAATAAAGCGGTTTTGCTAACCGGGATGTGCCGCTTTCTTGCGATACCCTAGACTTCTGTGACTCCAGGTTGGCAACACTCACTGTTGCAAGTGTCAATTTCAGCCCAGAGACACCAGGGGGAGATGCTGCATGCTTCATTTACCCCACAACAACTCATTTAACCATCTCTGAAACAGTTTATTTAAGGTAAAAAAAAAGTTACTGAGTTCTGCTTTAAATGTGGACTGTGAAAGTACATTACAATCAAATAAAAAAAGGCGTCAACAAGTGGTGCAAGTATGTAAAACAGGATATAGCCTACTTGCATGTTGTAGTACATAATTGCACCACTTGATGGCGCCTCATTAATTTGATTGTAATGTAAGGTCACAGTCCACATTTAAGGCCAGCAATATACTGACTGCTACAGGATCTAGCCTACCTGCATCAGAGAACAAAGTAAAATGAACTAGAATGAGCAGTCTACCTTTACTTAAAAGAGAAGAGTCCTTTGAGGACAGTAATATCCACATTTTGGCTGGAGAGCGCAAAAGGTTTGTACAACGAATGGAGGAGTGAAAGAGTTTCCCTCCATGTTTTACCTTAACAATAGACCAGTGAGAGTACAGACTTTCACTCTGACACCCATTTTGCTTCATCTGGTTTAACCACTCCTCTTGAGGGACTATAAAGCTCAGCTCACACACAGGTTACCTCTGAAAAGAACGTCAACTGGAAGAGGGACAGAACGTCTTATAAAGCACACACTTGTCCAGATACCCTTTTGACTTTTAAACCTTTTTAATTCTCAGCAGGACTTCCATTGTTAATTGGAAACTATAGATGTTATTTTTCTTTAAAGTAATAAACACATATACAGTCATTAGGAAGAAAAAAGTGGAATCAAGATCCAAGGCTAATAATGAGTTTTTGATTTTTCCCTTTTGCAGTGGAACTCATGCGGCGCATAGACTTTGAGCTTCCAGAGGGTTTGGTGGAGAGTCGGTACTGGTCTGCAGTCACGTCCCACACAGCGTACTGGTGCTCTTATAATGTAGCTCTTTTTCTCTTGAGCTTCATCTACAGACCGCAAGAACCTGCAGAAGACAACCTAGAATCATAAAAAAGTAACTCTTTGTAGGGCTGGGCGATAAACTACAAATTATATATTGTATAAAATTTTTACCTGTATCAACATTTGAAACGTGGTTGATATACTGTAAAGCAGATAGAACACATGCCTTTGTTTTGACAGGCATGTGTATTAAATATCAATAACAAGACATGTGCTGTGTTAAGCCAATCATGTGTCAAGTAAAGAGCCATAAGAGGCATGCAGGGTGGGACTTCCAGATCCAGACAGACAAAATGGAAAAGGCGAACCAACCGGACATTGTGGTGATGGACAAACAGCAGAGGAAAGATGTTGTGGTTGACATCGCAATACCAAGCGACTGCAACATCAGGAAAAAGGAACATGAGAAACTAGAGAAATACCAAGGCCTCAAAGAAGAACTGAAACAGAAGGCCTGAAAAGTGAAGGCAACAGTGGTGCTCAAGGTCATTGGAGCACTTGGGGCAGTAACCCCCAAACTGGAAGAGTGGCTACAGCAGATCCCAAGAAAAACATCAGACATCTCAGTCCAGAAGAGCGCAGTCCTAGGAACAGCAAAGATACTGCGCAGAACCCTCAAGCTCCCAGGCCTCTGGTAGAGCTTGGATTGATGAGACCGACCGCGGAGGGCAAGAGGACAATTTTTTATATATAAAGACTCTCGGCTGTAATTTGAGAGTATTCACTTTCAAATCAGAGGAAGGGTTTAGGAATTACAGCTTTTTCAAGGGTGCAAAAGTAGTTGTACAAATGAAAATAATCATAAATAAAATGTTCTTTTTATTTATCAAAGCCTTTTTATTTAACAAATAATCAACAATCATACTGATAAATATAAATAAAAGTGATAAAACTAATAAATAATAAATAAATAAAAGTATCCAAGGACTATATATATATATATATATATATATATATATATATATATATATATATATATATATATATATATATATATATATATATATATATGAACATATGTAATAAAGAAGAATGCATCAATCACATGTGGGATCAAAACCAAGAAATACTTTATTCATCCCGTCAAGGGAAATTCAAGTGCCCGGTAGCATACACAGAACAACATAGCCAAGCATACCCATAAAAACAGAATAATAATAAAAAACATAAATACATAAATACCATGGTAAAAGTTACTAGCAATAGTAATTATCCAAATATAGTGCACATGATTATGTAGAGCTGTTATACATTCTAATAGCAGCATGAATGAACAATCTCCTGAACCTCTCCGTCCTGCAGTGCAGGGAGAGCAGCCTCTCACTCCACCTACTTCTCTGAGCAGCCAAGGTCTCATGCAGAGGATGACTGCCGTTGTTAAGAATAGTCTATGTCATACTCCTCATCCTTCTTTCCACCAAGGCTCCTACAGAGTCCACCTTTCCCCCCAGCACAGACACACACTTTCTGACCAGCTTGTCCAGCCGGTTACTGTCCCTCACAGTGATGCTGTTCCCCCAACAGACAACACCAAAGAACACAGCACTAGCCACAATCGACTGGTAAAAAATGTACATCTCATTACAGACATCAAATGCTTTCAGCCTTCTGAGAAAGAAGAGTCTGCTCTGATCTTTCTTATATGCTGTGTTAGCCTGTACTGACCAGTCCAATTTGTGGTTGAGGTGTACTCCCAGATATTTATATGATGGCACCACCTCAATGTTCTCACCATTTATTGACACAGGCAGATGAGAAGGGTTCTTCTGCCTGCCAAAGTCCACTATCATCTCCTTTGTCTTTGACGTGTTTTAAAATTAGACCATTTGCCTTACTCCACTGCGTGAAATTGGTGATGACCTCCCGGTATTCCCCCTCATCTCCCCCCTTCACACATGCCATGACTGCGGTGTTGTCAGAATATTTCTGGATGTGACATGACGAAGACCCATATGCAAAGTCAGCGGTGAACAGAGTGAATAGGAATGGGGATAATACTGCTCCGAGGGGCCCCGATGTTGGTCACCACCGTTTGAGAAACCATACTCCCCAGCCTGACATACTGTGGCCGCTCTGTCAAGTAATTATAGATTCATGCAATGAAAAAAGGATCTACACCCATTTTTTCAAGCTTTGCTCTAAGGATCAGAGGCTGGATGGTATTAAATGCACTTGAGAAGTCGAAGAACATGAGCCTCACATACCCTCCAGTCCCATCTAAAAACGAGAGAGTCCGGTGAAGCATGTACAGAACCTGCGTCCTCCACCCCCATGGGGTCCTGGTAGGCGAACCGTAGTGGATCCAGTGCTTGCTGCACCTGTGGCCTGAGGAGCCGGAGCAAGAGCCTCTCAAAGGTCTTCATAATCACAGAGGTCAGGGCCACTGGTCGATAGTCCTTAACCCCAGCTGGCCTCCCTACTTTGGGAACCGGCACGAGGCAGGAAGTTTTCCACCGTACAGGGACCTGCCCAATTCGGAGGCTCTGATTGAAAATGTTTTGCAGAGGCACACCCAGCTCCAAAGCACACTCCTTAAGAAGCCGTGGTGCCCATCAGGACCAGCGGACTTTCCAGGATGCACCCTTCTCAACTCAGCACGCACCTCATCAACAGAGAGATGGTACACAGAAGGTCTCCCTCAGCAGAGGTGGAACAGCCACTGGGTGGAGCAGAGCAGGAGGTCACAGCAGCAGAGGTGGAACAGCCGCTGAGTGGAGCAGAGCAGGAGGTCACAGCAGCAGAGGTGAAACAGCCGCTGGGTGGAGAAGAGTAGGAGGTCACAGCAGCAGAGATGGAACAGCCACTGGGTGGAGCAGGGCAGGAGGTCACAGCAGCAGGTGTGGAACAGCCACTGGGTGGAGCAGAGCAGGAGGAGGTCACAGCAGCAGAGGTGGAACAGCCGCTGGGTGGAGCAGAACAGGAGGTCACAGCAGCAGAGGTGGAACAGCCGCTGGGTGGAGCAGAGCAGGAGGTCACAGCAGCAGAGATGGAACAGCCACTGGGTGGAGCAGAACAGGAGGTCACAGCAGCAGAGGTGGAACAGCCGCTGGGTGGAGCAGAGCAGGAGGTCACAGCAGCAGAGGTGGAACAGCCGCTGGGTGGAGCAGAGCAGGAGGTCACAGCAGCAGAGGTGGAACAGCCGCTGGGTGGAGCAGAACAGGAGGTCACAGCAGCAGAGGTGGAACAGCCACTGGGTGGAGCAGAGCAGGAGGTCACAGCGGCAGAGGTGGAACAGCCACTGGGTGGAGCAGAGCAGGAGGTCACAGCAGCAGAGGTGAAACAGCCACTGGGTGGAGCAGAGCAGGAGGAGGTCACAGCAGCAGTGGTGGAACAGCCACTGGGTGGAGCAGAGCAGGAGGAGGTCACAGCAGCAGAGGTGGAACAGCCGCTGGGTGGAGCAGGGCAGGAGGTCACAGCAGCAGAGGTGGAACAGCCGCTGGGTAAACATGGTGTGAGAGCACATGCAGAGTTAAACCTGCTGTAGAAGCAGTTAAACTCATTGGCCATATCAGTATCACCAAGTGTCATTTTTCCCTTCTCCTTGTAGCCAGTAATGACTCTCATGCCCTTCCACACTTCTTTTGTGCTGTTGTGCTTTTCTCTCCAGCCTTTCCTTGTAGTCCCGCCTGACCTGCCTTATGCTGATTTTCAGTTCATGTTGCACATTCCTGACCATGTCCCGATCCCCAGCCTTAAAAGCCTCCTTTTTTTTATTCAAGAGGCCTTTAATGCTGCTTGTAATCCATGGCTTGTTATTCGGGAAACAACAAACTGTTCTAGGGGGACCACCACATCTGTGCAGAAATTTATATAATCTGTGACACAGTCCACTGCCCCATCAATGCCATTTTCAGATCCCTGTGTCCAGAAGCATATTCCAGTCAGTAGACTGAAAGCAGGCTCTCAGAGCTTCACTGGCCTCTGGAGTCCACCTTCTGATTGAGCGACTGGTTGTAGGCAGTCTCATCACACAAGGTCTATAAGATGATCTGAGATAAATCAAGTTATGATCAGACTTACCTAGAGGGGGCATAGCCATTACATTATAGGCATCTTTGACGTTTACCTAACAAAGATCCAATGTATTGTTATGCCGTGTGGGGCAATTGACATACTGTATAAAGCCCCCTAAATGAGAGCTTACATCCACTCAATTAAAATCCCCTGATATAATAATCAATGCATCAGGATGAAGCGATTGAATTCTCCCGACCGTCTCCTGAATGACGTCACACGCAACAGTTGGCTCTGCCCGCGGTGGAATGTAAACAATAATGGCGGCGACGTGGGAGAACTCTCGCGGCAGATAGTAAGGTCTTAAACCGACTACTAACAGTTCAACATCACGACAACAGCTCTTATCTTTCACGGTTATGTGACCGGAATTACACCATTTATTATTCACCAGCAGGGCAAGGCCACCACCTTTAGCTTTTCCGCACAATTTCCACTCTCTGTCTGCGTGCACCATAATAAAGCCAGGTATGTTTACACACGAGTCCAAGATGCTCTCAGTTAGCCAAGTCTCAGTAAAGAAATACAGGCTACACTCACGATAAGTATTGTCACTTCGCACCAGTGCCTCCAGCTCCTCACATTTGTTAGGGAGAGAGTTGACATTCCCCATAAAAACTGATGGCAGGAACGGCTTGTATCTCCATCTTCTAGCCTTTAGCCTCACTCCAGCTCGGCAACCACGGAAGGGTTTCTTAAGTTCAGGCGGAATGGGGTGTTTAATCCCACACGGTTTACGTCGTAAACGAAGGAGCTCTACTCTCGAGTACTTAAACAAACACATTCTGCAATAGACTGATATTAACACATTTACCAAACACAAACACACACAGCTACTCGGACTTGCTGCCACTGTGGTTAGCGCAAAGGGCTGCGGAGGCTGGTGAGGCAGGTGAGGCAATGTGACCTCCATTAGTCCAATATCCAACGCAATTTACACATCAGAGCAGCAGCCATCCGCATCCAAGGAAGTGCTCATGAGGTCTTTCCATGCGTAAATCCGGCTTTTAAAATGTCCTTATTCCTTATGGTAAAGAAGGGTTCAGAAGAACAGCGTAGAATCTACTACACAAATATTCTACGTGGATGAAAGAAGGAAGCGCGGAGCCGACACACTCTCGATATGGACCATGGGTGTTTCTCAAAGCCCGGGATACCTTGCCTTGCCTTGCCTTGAAAGTGATTTCCTCCAAATCCACTTCCTTCCAATCCAAGGCAAGTGTCCTCCCTCGGTCCAAATAAATGGCTAATGGAACAGACTTCAGAGTGAATGAGGAGTGTCACCACAGTCACAACTTCTGACTGGTTTTAGTGTCATTTTTTCAGATATACTTGTGAAATCTTTACATGTGGATTATATTAATACAATACTTAAATATTTATCACTTATTTAGTCTTTTATAAACAGAGAGGGGGGAGTTCACCTGGGGTGGGGGGTTCACATTTGTGTGTGTGTGTGTGTGTGTGGTGTGGGGGTGGGGGGGGGCACTAAGGGGGAGAAATCTTTTTTGAGGGAGGGGGTCACCTTGGGAGGAAGTAAACTTTATTTTTCATTTATTTATTTGGGTGGGGGCTTTTTGGAGGGCATTTGGGGGGGGGGGCACCTAAGATGTTTTTTTTTTGGGGGGGGGTTCTCGTGGGGGGAGCACCTTTTTGTGTGTGTTTGTGTGTGCTACATTTTAGCTTATAAATAATCTCAAATTTGCTAAATAAGCTTTTAAAAGTAATACATGCCCATGGCCTGCCATTTTTTCAAAAAAGCTCCAGTGCATTGTGGGTGATTTTGGCCGATTCAAGGCAGCGAAGGATCCACTGATGTATCCTTGGTGAATTAGTCACATGTTAGCCAAACGGAGGACATCTGCCTGGGAAGGACATGAACATTGGAACACACCTTGGGCGACAGATGATGACGTGGATGCCTTTTTGTGATGTAATCAAGGCAAGGTACCTGGGCTTTGAGAAACACCCCATGTTCTGTTCAGTCGAGTAAAGTTAGCATGATATTCACAGATTCAAACGGGGTCAACAGATCACAAACGCAGCGTTATTGAAATATAAAATGCGTGTCACCTCCCTCACTGTTACGTAGACAAATGACTACAATCTCAGTTTTATGAATAAGAAGCGTATTTTCGGCGCTACACAAAACATGACTCCAAATACGCAGCAGGCGCTGGGACGAGCGCTTAGGGACCGTCAACAAATGACAATACCATGGATGAAAAAACTCAATAACTTGAATGTCACTCACACCACTCACAGCAGAAGTGGAAAAGCCACTGGGTGGAGCAGAGCAGGAGGTCACAGCAGCAGAGGTGGAACAGCCACTGGGTGGAGCAGAGCAGGAGGTCACAGCAGCAGAGATGGAACAGCCGCTGGGTGGAGCAGGGCAGGAGGTCACAGCAGCAGAGATGGAACAGCCGCTGGGTGGAGCAGAGCAGGAGGAGGTCACAGCAGCAGAAGTGGAACAGCCGCTGGGTGGGGCAGAGCAGGAGGTCACAGCAGCAGAGGTGGAACAGCCACTGGGTGGAGCAGAGCAGGAGGTCACAGCAGCAGAGGTGAAACAGCCACTGGGTGGAGCAGAGCAGGAGGTCACAGCAGCAGAGATGGAACAGCCACTGGTTAGACATGGTGTGAGGACACATGCAGAGTTAAACCTGCTGTAGAAGCAGTTAAACTCATTGGCCATATCAGTATCACCAAGTGTCATTTTTTTTGGGTCGGGGCCAAACTCACACCAAGTGGTGTGAGTTTTGCATCACTACACCCCATAATGCCAAAAACTATTGAAAATTAATATTCATAAATAATCATAAATAATCATAAAAATAGTCATAGAGTGTAGAAATGGAAAAGTATAGGTTGTAGTAGGTTCATGATGCCATAATTGATAAGTGGTGTGAGTTTGGTGTCACTACAGCTCATAATGCCAAAGATATTGAAGATTAAGGTTCATTAATAATCATGAAGATGGAATACTGAGACTGAGAGATACAAAAAAAATCTGGCAGCATACTGAACTGCCATTTCTTATTCCCTGTAGAAAAATACATTAATTGCTATATGTTTTCTCATGCATAATGCCTTTTTTCCACACCATGTTTCCAATGCTCTGCAAATAGTGCAGGGCTCACAAAATTGCTAGCCTGACGTCCCAGGGCAATTACATTTTTTACTCAGCTACCAAAATTTGATGTCCCCTGCCCAACAGGCAATCATAAATAAGGGCTTTCATAAAGCAGCAGACAGAGAGGGCCGACTGTGAGTGTGCGAAGTATAGGGACCATTATAAAATTTGGAGCTGCTTTTTATTGGATATGGACAAGTGACAATCTACAGATAAAGGCTGAGGAGCGCATGCACCCATGTTTACGGTTACCGCCCACTTGCTGGAGCATGAGCCAACCAAAACAAGAGAGTGTGGAAGTTCACCAAAAAGAGATGACGAATAGCTTGAGGAGTCTGTACTTTATTAAATTGACTTCCAACCACAACAAGAACACAACACTCGCGGGGTAAGCAACTGCTTCCACTTTTTCCCACGCTCACATCCTGAAGGGACAAGAGAGTCCCTTCAGAATAAGGGTGTCTATCTGTGTGTGAGATAAGATTCAACATATATGTGTCCACCACAAGAGGAGTTTAAAGGAATACTCATCTTAAAAAGTACTACCCATTTTAAAACAAAAGAGCTGCACAACAATGCTAGGAGTGGAGCTAACGTTAGCATTTGCTGTGCTGTAGCTACAAAAACCACAGTCCGCAGAACCATTTTTGCTGCAATAAATCCATAGGCCTAAAACAAATGGACAAAACTGTCCCAAAAAATTATAAGTATCGTGACACCATGGGTTGTGACATGCAGGGTGTGTATGTAGAGCTGTGTGATAAATCCAAAGATGCACAGAGCTGGAGCATGGAGCTGGAGTGGAGGCGCTGCTCGTCTCTCTGTCACAGTAGTGGTCACGCTTCTGTCTGTCAGTGTGTAGTTACAGTAAATGGGGCCCTGTCTGATCTCTCTACAAATACTGCCCTCTGACAGTTTTTTTTTCCTTTGTGAATGCTCACAGCAGAACCCATCTTATGCGCTACAGGTTTACTACCAGAGCGCAGCACGCACTCTCCAGCGGCTCCACGCGCATCCTGTGCACTCTCGTTTCTCCTCTGTGAGGGAAACTGTGGTTTAACTCTTTTATCGCTCATGTTTCAGACAAATTTTAAGACAAGTTTTATGGCGCTGCAGCTGCTTACTTTCCTCTCGTCTCCTGCTCATTCCTCGTCTTTCTCAAGTCTTGTTTGCTCTCCTGTGCTCTATATAGAGGAGAGAACTCAGGCCTGTCTCAACCAGAAACTGGTTTAAACTAACTCTACACTGTGTCCAGCAGAAGTTTCCTCAGTACAAATGAACAAAATCATAGTATATTTGTCAGGAGGCGGTTTATCCCTGCAGAGGAAAAGGCTTGAGTGAGATGCGCGTAGAAGTTACTAATGTAACTCTAACTCTATGAGGGTTGATGTTTGAAGCCAACCACCATCAAACTATATTTAAGAGGTCCTACACAAATCAGTGCAAGTGTAAGTTGGTTTTCCTCAAATTGTGGGTCATTGCCCTAAAGGGGGTCACAGAATGTTTAAATAGGCTAAATAGACATCTGCAAAATAAAGTTGGCTTAAATAAACTGAAGCCTCCACTGATGTAATCAATAAAATGTTTATTAAATAAAACATAAAATCTAGATTGGGCAGGGTGACAATTTAGGTAAAAAGAAACAACAACAAAAGGTTACTAATTCAATTAAATAAAAGTTAGCATGGATAGTCTATCTATTCTAGTCTATTATCACCAACTGAGCAAACTCTGGCTGTGGCAGTTATTTTAACTGATGCCACTAAAACCTTTCCTAAACATAAACATGCATTAAAAGGTTATTTTAATCGGAAAACAGAAAATCTAATGAAAATATGGAAACAGTTTAGATTTCTGTTCTTTTGGGCATATCACCTAGCCCTAATTGTTCATACAGATACGTATTCAGTTATAACAGAATGCATATTATGATAATTGTGTGGTGTTGTGACACTTATCAACACTAAAAAATATATATTTTATTTGGGCTATTTCTTTTCATTTCGGGCTACTAAAATTTTAAGCGTGCCTGCCTGAGTGGCTATCAGGTATTTTAGAATTTCGCGAGCCCTGTAGTGACCTACAGCTGCCTCCACTGTGCTTTAGGCCTTCTCCAAACAAGAGCAATTGGTTTTACAAATGGTCACATTTATATAGCGCTTTTCTACCTTCATGGGTACTCAAAGCGCTTTACATCAAGGAACCGTTCACCCATTCATACACCAGTGTGCGCAGACACCGGAGGCAAGGTGGGTTAAGTGTCTTGCCCAAGGACACAACGACAGTATGCAACAGTGGGAGTGGGGTTTGAACCGCCAACCTTCTGGTTAGTGGACAAGCGGCTCTACCAACTGAGCTACTGCCGCCCAAACGAGATAATGAAACAAGAAACCACACGGGGCGAACTCAGTTACATACTTCATTTTTTAGCTGTCTCTGTTGCGTATTCTGTCTTCATTCGATTGCGTCTCTGTCACCTTCATTCATTTTCCACATGATCCACAGGCTACATCGCAGGGGCGGAGAGTTCAAGCGTCTTTCTTTCATCCAGGGGGAATATTTGCAATGTACCCAATTGGGTTGGATATTGGATAGCTTTTTTGCAGAGAAAAGAAAAACAAACAAACAAAAAACAAACAAAAAACAAACAAAAACACAACTTCAGCTTCTGGTGAGTTTCATGTAAACTTTAGTATCACTTTTGCTCAATATACACCGCATCCTTCATCTTGTTGTTGTTGTTATTCTTCTTCTTCTTATAATAATAATAATAATAATAATAATAATAATAATCCACTGCTCAAGAAAAGAAGAAGGGAAAGCATCAGTATTACAGGCAATGGAGTTTTAAAGCTGTAGGTATCTGTAGAAATGAGGAACCTAGGAATCTTAAATTTAGTCACTAAATGTTTAAATGAGCTGAAGATATTGTCAGTGAAGAGATCACACATTGAATTTATTCCAAGGTTTGTCCAGATGTTGAATACCTCATCAATAATTGGTGGTGGGAAAATGCAGTTAAGTCAGTTTAAAGTGCCTTCTAAGCTGGTACCACAGTTTGAGTGAATGAATGACGTAGAAGTGGGTTTGAGATAAAACTGAAGATGGGTTCTGCTAGTGGTAATCTGTCACAGACCAAGGACCACAGTGAAGAGCTTTCCATTGATAGATGACCAATAAAAAAATACAAAGTTTGGCCTTGCCAAGCCTCCATGTGCTTGTAATATAAGTAAATAATATATTGTTTTAATCTAGGCAGTTTTTTATTCCAGACAAAAGAAGAGATTTGACTACTCAGATTGTAAAAAAATATTTGGTTAAAAATGGAAATCATTTGAACAAATATAAAAACCTTAGAAAAATATAAATTTTAATAATATTTTTTCTGCCACCAAGTGAAAGAGGCAATAGCTCCCATTTTTCTAAATCTTGCTTTAACATAGACAGTATAAGCTGATAATTTGCTTTATAGAGATCCATGTATCATGTGATCATGTGTGATCATGTGTGGCTTATTTGCCTAAGTATTCAAACTTATTGTAACTAAGTTTGAAAGGAGCTTGTAAAGAGCTTGTTGTTCTGCCAATGGGCATGGACCCAAATTCCTTGAGCAGATCTAGGACTTCCAGGAGGCTATTTGACAGGTTTGAGATAACAAAAGCATGTCATCAGTACAGAGTGAGACTTTATGTTCTACACCCCCAGGATGAATCCCTCTAATGTCAACACTCTGCCTCAAGGCACTGGCAAAGGGTTCAATCGCCAATGCAAAAAGGAGAGGTGATAGGGGGCACCCCTGCCTCGTTCCATGCTGAAACAGGAAATAAGGGGAAAAAGTTATTGTTGGTTCAGACAGCTGCTAGAGGGGAGGTACAGTACCTTAATCCACGTTACAAAATTGGTCCCAAACCCTAATTTTTTAAGTGTATAAAAAAGAAAGTCCCATCTCACCCAATCAAGCTTGTTTTTGGCATCTAGTGAAATTATGGCTTCTATATTCTAATTTTCAGATTGGTTATAGATTGTGTTTAATAACGGTCTAATATTGAAGAAGGAATATTTATTTTTTATTAATTCCATTTCATCGGGTGAGATGATACACTGCTCTAACACTTTTGCTAGAATTTTAATATCTTCATTTATCAGTGATATTGGATGATATGAACTGCAATCGAGATCATCCTTATCCTTTTTAAGAGATTACTGCCTGGCGGATTGTTGGTGACAAAGACTGTGAAATAAAATATTCTTCAAATGTTGATTTTAAAAGCAAATTAATTTGGGCCAATATTTTCTTGTAAAATTCCTAAGGATATCCGTCAGGACCGGGAGACTTTCCACACTGCATACTCTGTAGGGCCATTTTGCTTTCGGTACTAGAAATTGGCTCAACTAAACTAGTTGCGGCATTTGCTCCCACCAACAGGATATCAAGTCTTTCAAAGAAATTTTCTAATGCTGAGTTATCCCCAGCTGAGGGGGAACTAGACCTATATAAAGTTTGATAATATTTTGAGAAGCAGTTTTTTCTTTCACTGCGACAGCCCTAATTTAAAGCTACAAAATATAAAGTCCTATTAATTATGATTACTGCCTTGGAGTTAAATTTAGAGAGCTATACCTGACCTACCCATCTACTTTTAATTCTAGAATGATCAGAGATACGCAAATATGTTTCCTGAAGAAACGCTATGTCAGTCTTAAGTTGTAAATGAGTGCGAACTTTCTTATGTTAAGAGATTAGAGGTTAAGAGATTTTTCATTCCAGCTCACAATATTTACAAAACAATCATTAAGTGATTGGACCATACTTAACGCGCAAGTTTAAATGAGATGGTTGGAAATAAAAAAATAAAAAAAACGAAAAAAGAAAACAGATATAAATAACTTATAGTCTGACTAAACCCCAACCCTACATCATTTTGAATATTGTCACCAAATCAAACATGGTGACCACAAAAACCTTTACACACAAATCCACACATAGTATTTGTCTGGTAAACTACAAGCCAAGCTATGCCTGGCTCTAGCTGAACCTATCCTACATCCAATTGTTAATCAGTGACACAAAACAAGGCTACTGATATATAAGACACAATGGCACTGCATTTGGCTGAGATGGACACATAGAGGCCTGTCTGTAAGTGTTCAACTTAACAAATGTATATCTTTGTTCTTGGGCTCAACCATGCGAAAATGTATCTTGTAATGAGCAGCCTTGATAAGGAATAACAAACCATACTAGTCATGGAACTACGGACAATGCTCCAACAAAGGATGTCCTGTAATGTGATATCCCCTCACTCAGGTTTTAATCATACTTTTTGATATACTCCATTGCTATCGCTGCATCCACAAACTCCCTCTCCTCCCCGTTGGGTGTGATGCAAAGCTGTGCTGGAAACATTATTCCAAAGTGGACACCTTGTTGATCACGTAGAAGTCTACGGACTTCTGTGAAAGCAGCCTGAGCCCAGGCAACGGACATAATGAAATCTGTGAAGATGCCAATGGGTTGTCCTTTAAACTGCAGTGCAGCTTGAGTCCAGGCAAGGTGTAGAATTTCAGAGCAGTCCTGGTAGTAATGCACCCTCACTTTGATGGCACGCTGCTTCCCACCCGGCTGCTTTGATACAAGGCTGCTGTGAGAGCAGGCAAAAATGACAATTTTGTCCAATTGGAGGACTTCACTTAGTAACTTGGACAGAGCCATGGTGGTGTTCGACTCTGGGCCCCCCAGGATCTCGATGATACAAACATTACATCTCTGCTCCTGCCTTCCATGTCATCACATTTATTCATCAACTCACTCAACTCCTTTTTTAGGCTTGTTACCGTGGTTTGCAAGGTGGTTACTTCATCACTCCAAGCTGACAACCTGCTCTCAACCTCCTTTACTGTTGACCTTCAGTTGGTCAATTTCTGCTTGCGCCATTGCTGTGCAGGTAGCAATTTCACTCTTTACTGCCTGTTCAGTTTTAATGAAGCCTATATTATGTTTTTTTTTATGTCTTTTAAATTAATTTAGGACACATCTAGATCATCATCTTATGTTTTGTTGGTCAGAAAAAGCAATAATTATTGAAAATTTTATTTGAAGAAACTCATCATTTGACTCTGTGAGAAACACTCAGATTAGGTCACTGTTACACTGTTACTAAGAGCCTTCCCTACCCACTGTCCTGCTGCTGACATGCTCCTTCAGTGCTCCTCACAAAAACACATGCCGAGTGATTGAGTGTTGTGCTGCAGTTTGTGGGTGGGATTGTTTGGTTACTGCACAGGAGGCGTGAGCTATACAGTGCTTCATGAACAGGACAGGACCATGAGGGGGGAGAGCCGTGGTTAGGTGGAAAAAGCAGACACCGGTGATACAAGCTGTTTTTGTCCTCTCACAAACTCAATGTAAAAGAATAGAGGATTACTCAAACATGCATGAATGAAACAAAACACAACTCCAGGTATGTTTCTGATGAAGGAACAACATTATAACATGGTGGAAAGGTCACTGAAAAGTAGATTTTTCATCGTATAGCACCTTTAAAATCTTCAACGAGTGTATTTCTGAGTTTCTTCTTTATCACTGAGATAATGTCAACCTTAATGGACTGGAGAAGCCTGGATTTTAAGAGATTTGCATATGTAGGGCAAAAAAATATTATTTTTGAAACTTGAATGCCGGAGCCTCCAAAAATACGTCTTACTCCATTGCTGGTTCACTAGTGCCCCAAAATGTTCATTTTTAATATTCTGTCTTCACTATCCATTCCATCACCAGCCTAACCAATGGGCTTTCCAAACTGCCATGAAAGCTTGGAGAAATCAGGAATTAAAATGTTGCCACTTACTCCAAACATGGTAAGATCACAGGTACTATCATCACTATCATCAACAATGGTGAATTCTTCCCCCCACCAACCACTACCCCCTTTGCCCCCCAGGAGCTCCAACTCTCCTGCTCCATCCACCAAAACATCACCAGCTCCACCCCCACAACCAACATCTACCCCTAATGCACCCCTGTCCGTGAGCCCACCCACACCAGAGGGCACACTCACTGGACCTGCTCATTACTAAAGGTGTTCATTTGTCAAATGCCACTGTGGCTGACGTTGCTTTGTCTGATCATTTTTGCTGTCTTCTTTGACCTGTCTGTTATTCCCAAACCAATTCCGTTAAGGCACAGAAAAGGGAGTGCCAGAGAGCATAACGAAAATGGCGTAAGTCAAAGCTCCAGGTTCATTATGACATATTCAAAGATGTTAAATGTGTTCAATCAAATTTTGCGTAGAACAAGGGAAAAGTATTGTTCTGAAATCATTACAAACTGCAGCAACAATTGCCTGGAAAATCCAGACTGATATGTCTCTGTATTATTATACAGAGAAATATCAGTCTGGTCACCACGCCGTCCGCCATGGTTGGATTCAAATCCCAATCATACATGCATTTTGATTCGCTTATTTAAGTCACATGTTTTTTGCGAGCAGCGGAATCTTTATTTAAAAAAATAAATAAAATGTTTTCGCATTGCTTACTTTCTTGTCGCTTTGTTAACTTCACGTCCGCCATTTTCTGATTGGCTAACTCTGCTGTCCATTTACTGGGGTTTGCTCCGCGCTAGAAATCGAATTGATTCTATGGCGCGGAGCACGGCTATGGAATTTCCAGGCAACAGCAACAACCCCCCAGCTCCATTGCCTTCAGAACTCATTTCCACATCTAAGTGCAATGAGTTTGCAAGATTTTTTAATGACAAGGTTCAGAGTATTAAACATGCTCTAAACTCCACAACACAGATAACAACTCTGCAGCCATCCAGGCTCAGAGCTGACACACTTCACCTGTCACTGACAAAACACTCCAAGAGATCATCTCCAGTCTGAGTTCATCCACATGCTGCCTCGACAACTTTTTCAATTAGTTAACATCTCACTACAGTCTGGGACATTTCCAAGGGGCTTGAAAACTGCTGTCAACAAGCCGCTCCTAAAGAAGAGCAGTCTTGATGCCACAGTACTGCAACAACTATCGGCCCATATCAAACCTGCCGTTTTTAGGTAAAGTCCTTGAGAAAGTTGTATACCAAGAACTTACTGAACTTTCTCCTGCGGAACAACTGCTTTGATGATTTTCATTCAGGTTTTAGGTCCCATCACAGCACTGAGACTGCTCTTATCAAGGGGACTAATGACATCCATCTGAACACCGACATGGTCAAAGTCTCTGTCTAAGTACTGTTGCATCTGAGTGCTGCTTTTGATACAGCTGACCATGTGATCCTGTTACAAAGATTAGAGGACTGGGTAGGCATTTCTGGTACTGCCTTTGAAGTGGTGCTAAACCCCCTGTAAGAGGCTAACCCCACCCCCAGACAAATTTTAGTGTGACTCACCACGGGGCCTGTGTCTGTGAGATGGTTTTATATCAGAGCCATGGCCTGTGACGTAGCTAAAAACCAAGATGTACCGCCTTAGGCCAATAGGAAAATTCAACTGCAGTTGCCACACATCAACCACAAGAGGGCAGCACTAAGACGGTTTTAGACTAAAGATTGTTGAATTAAACAAGTTTACATGAAAATGCCAAAAACTGCACAGTAACAAGAAGACAGCACCGTTGGAGCTCCATTTAGACAGTTTATCAGCCAAAAAAAAAAAAAAAAAAAAAAAGTCGTTTTGGGGTTTAGTTACTCTTTAAATGGTGCAAGTTAGTCTTGAAGACAGGAAGTACTTTGTTGAAATTGGTACACTGTAATTAATGATTTTTGAGTGAAGTAAATTTGAGCCACATTAATAGTTTACTTTTTACTTGGTTATTTTGGGTAATATATTTACACTAAAATGTCCCTTTCTCACTGGCTGAGCTTGTTTGTGCTGGTGTGTGATTGGTTGGAGCTCAGTGTAACTGTACAGTTTGTCTGAGAGCAGCAGTTTGGAGACATCCTCTTTTTACCAATTTTAAATTATTGTGTTTTACCCAACACAGAGAGGTAATATCTTTCCAAAAAAAAAAATCTTTGCAAATTGTTACCCAAATAATTTTGGGTAAATTCTAACACTTTTTTTTTTTTACAGTGTAACTGTGTCTCAGACCAAATGGCCCTGACCTGTGGGATGCCCCAGGGGTCCATCCTGGGACCTCTTTTGTTCAATCTTTACATGCTCCCTTTAGGACAGTTAATAAGCAGCAATAATGTATCTTACCACAATTATGCAGATGACACTCAGATTTACATCTCACTGACAGCAGGTGAATATGGACGTGTGGATTCACTCTGTCACTGCATCCAACAGATCAATGTGTGGATGAGAAACAACTTTCTCCAGCTAAACACAGACACGACTGAAATAATCATCTTTGGCCCACAGAAACAAAGAGAAGGTGTCTGTAGTCACCTCGAGTCTCTTTCACTGAAACCTACAAGTCAGGTTAGAAATCTCGAGGTAATCCTGGACTCTGACTTGAACTTCAGCAGTCACGATTAAATCTATAACATCATCAGCAATTTACCATCTCAAAAACATTGCCAGAATCAAAGGTATACTGTCTAAACCAGACCTAGAGAGACTTATTCATGCGTTTATCTCCAGCAGGTTAGACTACTGTAACAGTCTGCTCACTGGACTCACTAAACCAGCTGTGAGACAGCTGCAGTACATCCAGAACGCTGCTGCTCGGGTACTGACTAAAACCAGGAAGTACGACCATATTAGTCCTGTCCTCAGGTCTCTGCACTGGCTTCCTGTTGCTCAGAGAATAGACTTTAAAACTGCTCTGCTTGTGTACAAGTCTCTCCATGGCTTAGCACCAAGTACATCTCTGACCTGTTGGTCCCATATGAACCATCTCGGACTCTGAGAACCTCAGGGACAGGTCTCTGCTGGTGCCCAGAGTCAGGACTAAACTCGGTGAAGCAGCAGTTTCAGTTTTATGCAGCTAAACTCTGGAACATGTCTTCCTGACGAATGTTAGACAGGACCTCTACTCTGAAACTTTTCTTTTTAGCTGTGCATATGTCAACTGAAAGTGTTTTATCTGCACTCTTCTCTTTTAATTTAATTTTAAATTGATTCTTAATTATACTTTTTAAAATTGATGTTATTGTTTTAATTGTGATTCTTGTCTTTGTACTTTTAAACTTGCTTTTTTCTGTAAAGCATTTTGAATTGCTCTTGTGCTATACAAATAAACTTGCCTTGCCTTGCCAAATACCTCGACACAAGAGATTCTGGCCATTAAAGTGCTGAAGGACAGCTGCGGCTCCTGGAGGGCTCCAGATGGCACAATAGGGGGGCCCAGGGTGTCCACCTTGAGGTGTTAGCACTACGTGAGCCAATACTAACATGCACTGTTGGAGGCAAAGACTATATATTCATGTTAGACTCTGGTGCGAAGGTACTCATCAATGCACACATCAGTACCTCTATCAACAGACACCACATCAGTAGTGGGCATCTCGGGTAAAACTAAACACCTCCCATTATCTAAACCCCTGCCAATATATGTGGGGAAACCAGCTTTTCTATCACCAAGTTCTCTATTCTCCACAATGTCCTTTGAACATAATAGGCAGAGACATTCTGATAAAATCATGTGCTACTATGTCCTTTTCAGGTGAAGGGACTGTTGTGAGTTTTACGGCAGGTATCACAGTGAACTGTTCTAGTGGGCTACTCTCTGCCAGACAAATGTTAATGACACAACGTGAACCTGAGTCTACTTTTCTTGGCAACGATGTGTTGGTTACTTCTGAATGAGGATCCTGATCCCCCACCTGTGCTAACTGATTTTGAACACTGGTTACCAAGGATTCAACGGATACATCCTTATAATCCAGCACCTTATAAACTGCACGTTTCACTATCTCCGGGATGATGACCCAGTTTATGATGATTTGTGGAACACGACATGGACCATGCCACACCCACGACTCAGTGTGTGGTGACATTTATGTGGGACCTGAGGGTGTGGTTGCTGCTGCTGAACTCTCGCCTACACAAACACATCGCAATGCTCTCTCACCTGAGCATGCACCACATATCACCTTAGCTGCAGGGGCATGTCACGAAGCCAAATCACTAGGACCTGTGGTAAAGAAAACACTCTGTGGCTGACTGGACACCTACACAGTGTAGGTTACTGCACTACTCACCATCTAGTCACCATCAAGTTTAACAGAATCTCACACAAGTCCACATGCCAAACCACACCACAGTCAATACATGTAGACAGGTTTCATGGAAGGGAAAACACAGATCACCCCAATTACCACTGACATAATATACTCACTCCAGGCCACCCATTGGTCTGCAGGCCCAACTGACGTTGGTCAGGTCCACACTGACCCAATTAAAATTGCCCTACAACCTGGTACGCTCCCAATCTGAAGACCCCAGTATCCACTGTCACAAGACAAACTTAATGGCATCCAAAACACTATCATTGGCCTATTATATTCAGGTGTGTTGGTGGAGGCTGTGTCTTAATGGAATACACCTATCTTACCTGTACCCGATGTAGGCAAACTCGACTATCGCATGGTACAGGATTTCAGGCCTATTAATACCAAATCTGACATCTGACCACATGTTTTTTTTTACAGTAATTGACCTGGCTAATTCTGGCATTTTTCTGTTGGTTACTACATCCAGAGAGCATGAACATGTTTGCCTTTACGTACAGGGGGAGACAGTATGGCTATACGTGGGTCCCGATGGTATTTGTACACTCTCTGGTGTATTTTAATCAGGCATTAAAATTTGACCTTGCTGACCTCTCACTCCCAATTGGTACTGTTCTCATACAGTAGATGACATTCTTATTGCCTACTGAACATGACATTCTCACTGCGACTCACTTCACTCTCGCAAGACTGGCTGAGAGGGGGTATAAAGCTAGCAAGTCAAAATTACAATGTGGAAGACAGAGAGTTGTATTTCTTGGTAGATCAATCTCAAACTCTTCTTCCTCAGTATCCACCAGCACCTTTCCACTATTCTCCATCATCCAAAACCCGAATCAGTAAAGGACATGTTGTCATTTTTAGGTTTAACAGGTTTCAGCAAAAACTGTTTGCCTGAATATGTCAACCACAGGGCCCCACTAAGAGGTAACATTTTTAGGTCGATATAAGGTACTTAACAGGCTGCCCTAGAGCTGTTAGAGTCAAAAAGAAAGACAAAAATTACAAAAACAAGTTAAGTCATGGGATCCATATTACTCATTGCATCAGGCCTCAACCTCCTTAACCTTGTCTGGAAATTCCAGACTCACCGCTGTACCAGCGGATGAGTCTGGTCGCCATAGAATCAATTCGATTTCTAGCGCGGAGCAAACGGACAGCGGAGTTAGCAGTTAGCAGCGGAGTCAGAAAATGGTGGACGTGACATTAACAAAGCTGACAAGAAAGTAAGCAATGCAATTATTATTATTATTATTTTTAAATAAAGGCTTCTAGTGCTGCAAGCTGCTGTGGTTTTAATGACTCGATATGTTTTTGGTCATTTAAAACGGAATTTACCGCTGAATGAAACAAACTCGGCATCCTCAGTGCGCCACCTTGATTGTTGTTGTTGCGGACGCTGCTCGCGAAAAACATGTGACTTAAATAAGCGACTCAAAATGCACTTATGGTTGGGATTTGAATCCAACCACTGGCGGACGACGTGGTGACCAGACTGATATTTCTCTGTATAATAATACAGAGACATATCAGTCTGGATTTTCCAGGCAATACTGAACCTTCATTAGAACAGATTAGAGCTGATTTGGCCTGACTCACTTAACCATGAGTATCACATTGCCGAGGTGCTCCCTTAGAGGCACCATGTTTACTCTAGTTTCTGTTTACTGTACTGATTGTTCCACACTGTAATAAATGAATTCTGAGTGTAGTAAATTTGAGCCACATTAATAGTTTATTTTTTCCTTGGTTATTTTGGGTAATATTAACACTAAAATATCAGATACTTTTTTGCCAATGTTTCTTTTTTATATGAGTAAATAATGTCACCTAAAAATACTTGATAGAGTTTACCCCAAAATCACGAGTTAAGCTTGTTTGTGCTCGGTGTGTGATTGGTTGGAGCTCAGTGTAACTGTACAGTTCGTCTGAGAGCAGCAGTTTGGAACCGTCCTCTTCAGAAAACTCACAGCATGGACAGGTCTGTGTCAAAACTACATATTTTATTCATATTTATGGTTTATTTAAGCTAAAAGACATAAAAGGAAAATGTCTATGTTGAACCTTGATGTAACTAAAAATACTAACTGTCAAATGTTAGGGAGATGGGAGAAAGTCAACCATCACTGCAGCCCTCCACCAGTCGGGGCTTTATGGCAGAGTGGCCCAACGGAAGCCTCTCCTCAGTGCAAGACACATAAAAGCCCACATGAAGTTTGCTAAAAAACACCTGAAGGACTCCAAGATGGTGAGCAATAAGATTCTCTGGTCTGATGAGCCCAAGATAGAACTTTTTGGCCTTAATTCTAAGTGGTATGTGTGGAGAAGATCAGGCACAGCTCATCACCGTCCAATACAGTCCCAACAGTGAAGCATGGTGGTGGCAGCATCATACTGTGGGGGTGTTTTTCAACTGCAGGGACAGGACGACTGGTTGCAATCGAAGGAAAGATGAATGCTTCTCCAGAGTGCTCAGGACCTCAGACTGGGCTGAAGGTTCACCTTCCAACAAGACAATGACCCTAAGCACACAGCTAAAATAACAAGGGAGTGGCTTCAGGACAACTTCGTGACTGTTCTTGAATGACCCAACCAAAGCCTTAACTTAAACCTATTTGAGCATCTCTGGAGAGACCTGAAAATGGCTGTCCACCAACGTTCACCATCCAACCTGACAGAACTGGAGAGGATCTGCAAGGAGGAATGGCAGAGGATTCCCCAAATCCAGGTGAGAAAAACTTGCTGCATCATTCCCAAAAAGACCCATGGCTGTATTAACTCAAAAGGGTTCTTCTACTGAATACTGAGCAAAGGGTCTGAATACTTACTCAGTTTTCCTTTTTTAATAATTCTGCAAAAATGTCTACAATTTTGTGTTTCTCTGTCAATATGGGGTGCTGTGTGTACATTAATGAGGAAAAAAATGAACTTAAATGATTTTGGCAAAGTGGCTGCAATATAACAAAGAGTGAAAAATTTAAGGGGGTCTGAATACTTTCCGTACCCACTGTATCGTAACTGTCAGACAGTTGCAGTAGGGAAGCACATGTATGTCCAATTGATCTGCAGTGTGAAACTGGTTTGACCAATAAACTCTATTTCAATAAAAGCAGACACCAACAAATCTGAACCTGTACTGAACCTCAGAAACTTGCCCAGTCTTTCTTCATTAAGGTCCTTGATATATTTTTTTAAGTATTGTGCAGCCTCTGCTTCCTTTGGTGACATTGTGTTGGGATAGCGTAATTTGCCAACTACTTTCTTGGATGTAGGTTTTAGCTCATTGTACATTTTAATCAGTTTCTCAGAGTTGAGCTGTATTTGTGGCTATAAGATCTCCCTCCAACTGTCAATGATAAACATTGGCTTTTGTATTAGTTCTTTGTGGGATAATTCAGCCAAGAACTCTGGAAGACTTTCAGCGCTGACCCTTCTTCTACATTCATAATTGCCTAGGAGATCATCCTGCAGCAACAGAATCAAAGTCAGCAAATGCCTTTCTTATCACGTCTTGCTCTTCAGAGCTTAAAAACTGGAGAAAACTTGTCTTCAGGTCACTGTAAATTTTCCCAAAAAACATTTCTTCAAGAAAAGGTGGGGCAAGCTTCAGGGGCAGGTAGCCACAATCCTGAAATCCCTTAATAAGGATCCTACCAAGAGCTTTCCATGTTACTGCAGTAAAATCATGTCTGAGAAATGGCATTCAATGTTGTCCCGAGAGTACAGCGTTCATAAAACTCTGCACAGAAGCTAGTGAAGACATCTCTGAGTAAACCTGACCCACAACCTTTTTTCAGCGAGTTGTCAGGAAGGACGCGCTGCACCTTTATTGTTTTGTTTAAAGTGTCATTGTCTGAAAAAGCCCCTATCATTTCAATGAAGCTGTTTGCATGGTGCAACACCAAAGTTCTCCAATACCCTGATATGGTTTATCATGACTACACAACGTATACTGAGCCACAATCACACAGCTTACTGCTTAGTTCTTGTGATTTGCTATGGAAAAAACTATAGCGCTCAGAAAGTTGAAATCATGTTTTGTAGAAAAAGTATAAGAGATAACTTAACCAAACTGGCTGTGCAAGTACACTTTTGGAAGTGCTACAAAATGAGATTGAATATATGGTTCTATCAGCTCATCTGTGGTACTGCGCTGGTCCTGTACTCTCACCTGTCCCAGCTCACCTGTGGTACTGCACTGGTCCTGTACTCGCACCTGTCCCAGCTCACCTGTGGTACTGCACTGGTCCTGTACTCGCACCTGTCCCAGCTCACCTGTGGTACTGCACTGGTCCTGTACTCTCACCTGTCCCAGCTCATCTGGGGTAGTACTTCAACATGTGCCATGTAGGTGTGGGAAGGGTTGTATTTATAACATGTTTTGTGAGTCAACCTCCAGTAGTTGTGTGCTGTTGAAAGTTATGACTGTAGTGTTGTTTGTGTATGTCATAAGCAGTAAAGTTATGTTCGAAAAACATTGTGTGAAACAGTTTTATTCTATAACATTAAGCTCAAATGTCAGGACTGGAAGGGTTTTTGAATCTTCAGTTTCTTTTCCATCCTTGTCTTTGTCCCTCGTTGCACGTAGCTGTTCAGAGGCTATGGACAAGGGAAAAAAGATTTGTATTTAACTAAATGAAACAGACCTGTATGTCTTTTATACAACAATACTTGTAATAATAACTCAGCAGCTCACTTTGTTGGTGACTGTAGAGGCTCTGGCCAGTGAGGTGTGATAAGCACAGGTAAGTAAGCTGAAAAACAAAAATCAACAGATGAAAAGCATCCACAATTCATCAATGTACTTGTGACCAAGCCAAAGCAGATAATTTAGACAGATAGTGATTGCAGGTGGTGGCCAAACAAGAGACTGAGACAAAATAAAGTTTAACAAAATTTTATTACAAAAAAAAAAAAACAAAAAAAAAACCAACAACAATAAAATCAAAACAAATTATGCTCAACAATCAAGGTGAAGGTGAATGAGGACACTAAATAAAACAAAGTTAAAAGCCATAGGCTCCCCAATAGTTAAAATGCTAAGGGCTGGCCGGCGAGAGATGAGAGGCTGCGAATGTCTATGGGACCGAGCACTCATCACGCTCTGTGTTAAACACACATGCACACACAACACAGTAAACCTTAAGGGCAAATAAAGCATGCAGAAAAAATTGTGTGGACGTGCAACAACACCATGGCGCACGAGGAGTGATGGGGCCAAAATGAGAAGCTCTATCACCAAACCCTCTGCCTGAGCGGGCGACCACGCTCGGACCAGGCCCTAAGCAAGAGGAGCACACAACAGTGTGCTAAACGCAAACTCTAGAGCCAAACAAAAGCAGACTATAAAGCATAAAAATAAGCCCAAACAAAACAGCAGTGGCCAACGGCTTCTATTAAAATAAAACAATTAGTAACCACAAAATAACCAAAAACATACTAAAAGACACGATAAGAAATTAAAACTAAAAAACAACAAAATACCCAAGGCACTCTCTCATAAAGTTAAAAAGCCTTTATTACTTAGGGCATGTCACAATAGACGAAAAAAAGCCCCAACGCGTTTCGGTGTTACAGCCTTCATCAGGGGACAAACAGAAGTAAAGTGTGTCGTATGGGTTTAAAAAATACATTCCACCAATAGGGTTTGTCCACCTGTAAGAGGGCGTGGTAACGGGGTTAACAGACCTATGTGGACATGTATATAAAGAGCCACAAGATGGCAGCATTATCCAATGAACACTAATAGTACATAAAAGCAAACTATACAATGGAAAAAACTACAGATAAAGTACATAGAATAGCCCAGCAGTCTATAAAAACACAGTGAAGTCCAAATCTTCATTTAGTCCAGGGTGTTTTGTGGCCTTAAGTCTATAAATCCATGAGGTCTCACACTGTTTAAGTCTTTTTATTCTGTTTCCTTTTCGTATGGAGTCCGGCACGTGGGCTATTCCCTGGGCTTGTAGACCGGCTGGGTTACTATTGTGGAATTCTAAAAAGTGTCTGGCCATAGGGTAGTTAGTATTACCCGTACAGATAGCATATTGATGCTCTGCCAGTCTGTCCTGTAGCTGCCTTTTAGTCATTCCGATGTAGAATACATTACATTTCTGGCACAAAAGTCTGTAAATAACATGAGTAGTCTTGCAGTTAATGAAATGGTTGATTTTATATTCCTTTTGTGAATGATAGTCCTCAAATGTCTGTGTTTGCAATATATTGGAACAATGGTTACAATGGTTACATCTGTAAGAGCCCATGGGTCTGGATCCAAGCCAAGTCTTATTGGAACAGGGTGGTTGGTAGCTGTGAACAAGTTTATCTTGGAGAGTGGGACACCTTTTAAAACTAATAAGAGGTGGCTCTGGAAAAATTGTCCGCAGTGTCTCATCACTCTCAATGATACCCCAGTTTCTTTTGATTATTTGTTTAATCCTGTTAGCCTACCTGCTATAAGTAGTGCTGAAAATCACTCTTGATGTAGTTGTTTGAGACCAGTTTTTTTCAAGTAGGGAGTCCCTGTTTAAATTTTTAGCTCGACTGTAAGTCTTCTGGAGCATGTTCTTGTTGTAGCCTCTTTCTTGAAACCTGGCAATCATCTCTTCAGATTTGGCCTCAAAATCAGTGTCCTGGTCGCAAATTCTATGAACCCTCTGTAATTGGCCAAATGGTATATTTTCTTTTAGCCACTTAGGGTGACAGCTTTTACCATGTAAAACAGTATTTCTGTCTGTTGGCTTTCTAAAAATAGTAGTATGTAAATTTCCCAAACAATCTTTGTAAATTGTTGTGTCTAGGAAATTTATTTTTCTTAGGCTATATTCCAGAGTAAGTTTAATATTAAAATTGACTCCATTTAAGAACTTATGGAAATCATGTAGTTCTGTCTCTGAACCTGACCAAAACAGACAAACATCATCAATATATCGTCCCCACCAGATCACATGTTTTAGGAACTTATTCTTTTCCATGTTAAAAACATAGTCCTCTTCCCATTTACCCAGGTACTGACCTGCGTATGATGGGCTATAACAGGCACCATACAAACTCCATACGAAAAGAAAACAGAATAAAAAGACTTAAACAGTGTGAGACCTCATGGACTTAAGGCCACAAAACACCCTGGACTAAATGAAGATTAGGACTTCACTGTGTTTTTATAGACTGTTGGGCTATTCTATGTACTTTATTTGTAGTTTTTTCCATTGTATAGTTTGCTTTTATGTACTTAGTGTTCATTGGATAATGCTGCCATCTTGTGGCTCTTTCTACTTCCTGCTTCTGTACAGTGCAGACGTGTTTTCTTACTGCTCCCGCTCTGTCAAGTGCTTGCTCCTTTTTTTTGTCTTGTTCTCTCCTCACCCAAGTCCAAACGAAAATTCCATCACGTGACCACGTGTACTGTGTCTTGTTATGTTATATTACTGTTGTGTTTTTGTATGTATGCTTTGCAAACTGTATTTAACTTTCTGGAGAGCATGTGGCAGCCCTCGTAAAAGTAGCTGCGGCCAGAGGCTTGCTCCAAATTCTTGCAATTTCCCCACTGTGGGACTAATAAAGGTATTCTTATTCTTATTATTCTTATTTATATACATGTCCACATAGGTGTGTTAACCCCCTTACCACTCCCTCTTACAGATGGAGAAACCCTATTGGTGGAATATATTTTTTAAACCCATACGACACACTTTACTTCTGTTTGTCCCCTGATGAAGGCTGTAACACTGAAACGCGTTGGGGCTTTTTTAGTCTATTGTGACATGCCCTAAGTAATAAAGGCGTTTTAACTTTATGAGAGAGTGCCTTGGGTATTTTGTTGTTTTTTGCATTGCCTGTCCCTTCCCAAAGAGCACCTAATTTTTTGCTACTCTTATCCTACTTTTTGGAGGTCCAGGAAGTGCTCTTCCTTATCACTTTTTTGTCAAGAAATTAAAACTACCTAAAAACAGGAGCTAGGCATGGACAATGACCCTAACCCTCTGCAGTGCACACAACCCTTAAAGGGGCGGAGATTCCCACATCATTTACATACTCAATAAATATATAGCTGCTTTACACTTGGCGACTAAATATTTAGCTTTACATTTGGCCAGACAAAAAAGTTCACATTTAGGTTTCACATTTAGATTTATTTTAAACATTTATGCTTAGATATATATTTAACATTTAGATTTACATTTAACGTTTAGCTATATATTTAATATTTAGATAAATGTTTGCAATTTAGATATTACATTTAACATTTAGATATATAATTTAACACTTTTTTAATATGAAAAAATATTCACAAAAATTTGTTAAATGTATTAAAAAAGAGACATTTGGAGCTAAATGTGGCAAAAAGAAACAGTTATTTTTACATTATGCAGACTTTACAAATGGCACCCCATAGAGGACAGAGGCTTCACCAACACTGTTAACAGTAAAGGTGGAGAGCTGTTGACTGAAAGGACAAGATCTCAAATACAAGTGGGTGAAATGAGTTTCAAAGATTCTAATGAAGTAAATCCCTTTTGAATTTGAACTTATAACTGACAAAAGTCATAATAAATCATAAGGGACCTTTAACTTAATATTAAAGTTATTAGACCAGGGCTCATAAAAGCCACATAGTCCAGTGTTTTGTTCTTAGCCTCTTGTGTGTTTTAGATGTGTGTTTAGGACCATTATGTTAGAGGATCAAAGACCTGTGACTAGAACAAGGCTTCTCTGACACTGGCCAGAATGCTTTCATACTTTTTAGTTTTCATTAGCAGTAGCATGCAGAGATTCCAAACACCCTGTGCCACATTCAGCAAAGCAGCCCCAGAACATCACCAACCCTCCCCCATGCTTTGCTTCAGGTACACTGTCCTTCTTTGTAAATCCCAATTTTGTGAACACAGACCTGACATGATTTGCCATAGGTTCCAATTTTGTCTCATCTGTCCACAGGACATTCTCTCAGAAGCTCTGTGGCTTGTCCATCTGTAGTCTAGGGAATTCCAGTTTTGTTTTTTATAATTTACTTTCAACAGTAGATTTGTCTCTGGTCATCTTCCATCGCTCCACTTTGGCTCAAACAACGACGTATGGTGTGACTAGCCACTAGTGCAATCGGACCTCAGAGTTCACTTCTGGTCTTATAGACATTGATGGACCTGGACCTCAGAGCTCTGGTCTTAGACCCTTTATGTGCTTTACATCCTTGTCTATGATTTTCTTTCTGAACCCTTTCTGACAACTTTCTGTCTCTGGTTCACGTTCAGTGTAGTGCACACCTGACACCAAACAGCACAGTGACAGAGGTACAGAGGCAGACTGACTGATCTCAGACTGAAGAGACACCACTCTTTAGTTTAACATGTCACTATGGGAGAATTGATGTACATTTTTTATAGGGACTTTATTGTCCAGGTCTGTTTCATGAGTTTGTTTTTTAAAGAGTTCCATTGAAGCACATTCAAATGCAGTATCGGATTTACATTATTATTACCCTTTTCCTTTAGAGATGTTTCAGATGCCTCCTGAATGCCTCCCTGTGGAGGTGCCTCGGGTATGTCCCACCCCACAGGCCCGGAGAAGAATCAGAACATGCTGGAATGACTATTTCTCTTGGCTGGCCTGGGAATGCCTGGGTATTCCCCAGGAATAGCTGGAGGAAGTATCCACTGAGAGGTAAGGCTGGGGGTCCCTGCTTAGATTGCTGCCCCTGTGACCCGGCCCCGGATAAAGCAGTTTGGAGCAGGACAAACAAAGTCAGCCCTGTTTACCCTCCCCTCTGGCATTCAGTGTCTTTAAAGGGAGCAGCAGAAGAGAGCAGCCTTCAGAGCCAGCCACACTATGGCTGCATCACTGACACAGCATTGTGGCAAATTATAAGGACGGGAAACAGCAGGTAGGCCTGAGCATTTCATACCTAGTCAGCCATAGTTTTCCCATAGAGATGCTAAAAAATCTAAACTGCCTTAAAATGCATTTTTATATTTAAAATGGCAAAATTAAGTCTAATCCCTACACATGAGTACAGATATAACCTTTGTCCTAAGGTCTGAATGAAGATGAACATCCAGTCTGCCATCAACAAAGAGCTGTTTGTCCCAAGTGGTGAGCTGCTGCTGGTGGCAGTGGAGGTGCAGAGGGCTAGACGGAGCTACAGGTCATTCCTGTCAACCAGGAAAAAAAGGGACCACACCACCTTTATCTGTGTTTCAGGTACACACCCTAACATCAGAAAAACATGAAGCCTGGTCAGCCATCTTATTTTTTTTTTTTTTTTTTTTTTTGTATTCTGTACAAAGAATTAGTCTTAGTATAAGCTGAGTTTGATTTCCAGAGGGTAGAAACAATTGCTGCAGATTTTTTGATCAGTTTTTTGAACAGTTATCATTGGTTGGTAGGAGGAGGTCAAGGAGATGGACAGCTTCAGTGAGAGGTTCCAGCACCACTTAACTTTGCAGAGAAAGTCGTTTAGCTTGGTTAGGATGGCCAACAAATCACCCTACATGCATATGCTGTATGTACATTTATGCTGACTTGAGGGGGAAAAAATCTTTTTTTCTCTCTCTGTTGGGTAATATTTAGTTTCTTTGTTTTTCCTGATTTTTAGGAAAATAATGAATGGGTTGCATTGCTTTTCAGTATTTAGTATTTAGTTTTAGTATTATTTCCATGGCTAGTCAGTTGTACTAATTACACCTCTCTAGCTGTAAACACCTTTTGTGTTAGAGGCTTGAGGCTTTTATGGGTTCTTCCATTGAACCTTACAGCCTACTAGCCAATGGTTCTAAACTGGGACACTGACCATCTTACTGATGTGTGTTTACAGTGACAAAGAGCAAGCCTCCTCAGCTCTACATCACAAAGGTAAAGAAGATTGGAGACTCCTCCTTCACTAGGAGGTCCCAGTGGGCAGCGGAGGAGCTGCG
Organism: Bostrychus sinensis; assembly: GCA_020698575.1. Classification (NCBI taxonomy): domain Eukaryota; kingdom Metazoa; phylum Chordata; class Actinopteri; order Gobiiformes; family Eleotridae; genus Bostrychus; species Bostrychus sinensis. The sequence continues at coordinate 1,072,126 of CM036257.1, forward strand.
ACAGGTTAATGGCATAAACCCACAAAAGGTAAGAAAATGACAACAGTTAAACAACAGAAATGTAAATTCCTTTGGATTGCCAAAGGAGTACAGAATAAGAGTACTGTGTTAACTTTCATCTTCCCTTTTGTACATGAAAACATTAGTGCTACTAAAATCTGCAGCCAAAGGGTTAGTAAACGTTATAGCTAAACAGGTCAGTCTGGTGCTTTTGGACCACATTATATTTATTGAACACTGCTATCCCTTTGTACAGTCAACCTAAAAAGCATATGACAGTAACAATAACTTTGCGCCATAACAATAAATATAAAATACTGCAGTTTTAGATCTTGTGTTGTTGATGTTGTGTTGTGTAGAGTTTAAGAAGCTCAGAAATAACAATCCACTGTTGCAGCAGTACAAGGCTAAACCTCTGCCCTCTCACATGAAGGCACTCCAGGATTTTTCTTATAAATCTAATTAATTTTGAACATTCTCTGTGTGCTGTGTGTCTCAGGACAGTCCTGAGTTTGAGCTGGTCTTTGACAACACTGTGGACCACTGGGTGACCAGCTCTGCTGCAGACAAGTGCATCTTTGTCCAAGTTTTGTACTGTGCCTACAAGACCCATTTTAGGGGCCAGTCTGGAGGTTTGGTCATCACACCTAGGACAGACAGGGGCCAAAATAAGGCACCAGTCGGTGAGAGCACCACTGGCCCCCGTCAGCCCCCTGCTCCCAGCACTCTGTCCAGAACTCTGCGGGCCAGACGCAAGAGCTATGTTCCCCCCAAACAGACCGAGTTCATCAACTGCCAACCAAAACTCACTCGTGGTAAGTCTGTAATGAAAAATACATCTGTCACAATTCAGGTGCCTCACAATTCTTTTCACAATCTGCAGATGCTCACAGAATTAACCTAGTGATGTACCACTGCAAAGCACTTCTGAACCGAATGAAAAATAGGATGGCTGCTAAACAAAGTCAATACAAGAACCAAGGTAAGACACCAAGGCTGTGCTCTTTAAAACCTAATCCCAGTCCAGATGAATATAAGTCTAAAACTAATATAGAGGTTCACAAAATTGCAGAGCACAATAGTCACAGTGATACATTGTCTGAAAATTCCCATGAGGGAAAATGTACTTCCCAGAAATATTCAATTCTCTGTCTTTTGGGTCATTTCTTATTTGTCTGTTGCCTCCACCTCTCACCACAGCAGACACAAGTCTCTCTCTAATGTGGCAGTCAGGATGAGAACAGCAGCTTTGTTTATTTGGGAGAATGTTACTACAATAGCTGTCATTTGAAAGCTGAACACTGTTGGGCCTTGGCGGTTTGACCCCACTGACAGGGAGAGTGTAACAGATGGGAGAGGTACCAGGCTGTCCCGGGACACTAACAGCTCATGATTGATCTCATTTAAACTCAAATGTTGCAGTGACAGAACTTGTGGAGTCATATCAACACTGCGTCAGTGAGAAATTACAGTTTTGCACTTTAACTGTGTAAGATTAGCCTAGAATCAGTTTAACCTAAAATATCTTAATACTTTAGGAGTTGGTTCTGAGTACTGAAACACCAGGACTGCCAGTGGTCCTGGTTTATAGACTCCATGCATAATTTTGTGGACCGTGAGCCAGTTCAGGCTGACATAGTTAAGTTGCATTGAACATTGTTCAGTGGTTTGTTTGTAATAGTTAGAATCCAGTCTAATGTGTTGAAGTAAATGAAATTAATATCTTATGTGTGTAGGACAGATCACTCCTGCTTATAGTATGCTCCAACAAGCCACCATAAGATATGAATATCTTGTTGCTTAACATGTAGTGGTGTGAGTGCACTCAGGAAGGTGAGACTTAGGATAAATAATATGTGTATATGATTATAGTACATACTGTAGATTACCAATAGATATCATATATATCATAATGTGTTTTTCTTGTTAAATTGTGTCTGCACATCCTCTGAATACTTTCATGTGTGTAAATAGAGCTGGGACAGTTTCATGAAGGAGGCATGATGAGAAACATGGTTCAGAGGATAACTGTGGCTCTGAGTAACCGGAGGAACAGACTGACTCAAACTGAGGACAGGACTGCAGAGCTCATGCACAAGGCTCAGCGCTTTGCACATGCTGCTCATCAGGTGAGTTTAACACTCCCACAACCACAATCCAGTATAACAATGGCCCCTTATATCCTCCTGTGGGGGCATTTACTTTACTCTACCAATGCTGTTGTCTTTGTGTGGCATTAACAGTAGAGCTAAACAGATTGTCACACAGCCAGACACTCCATCAGGGCAGGGGACAAAAGGTCTTTCATGGGGAAAGAGAGAACCTTCCTGATGCATTTCCAAGATGGACAGACCAATGTTCCCATGACAGATGCATACACTTCTACGTTTTCACAACTCTGTATCCTGAAAGGGACACCACAGAACTGTCTCTGTAGTATACTCCACTACTCTATACTATAAAATCATATTATAAGCTGGAGAGCTGGTGAGCCATAAACTGATAAAGGGTTATGTCCCAACTTTTTTTAAATTCGCTGTCACATTTACTGAATTTTCATGACTCACTCACTTTCATTCAGTGTAAAGTTCGGCTTGTGCTCAATGCACTGTGAACAATAAATGCAATGCCATAATTTAGAAAGTGAGAAACAGCCGTTTATAATACATGGCAGATTTGTTTTCTGAAAAAGGGACATTTTGCAAGACAAAACATTTCTTTTTGGAAAGCGGACCACTGAGTTGGTCTCTAAAACCTGACCCACCTCCAGCAGAACGGTCGCCTGTCCACGCTCTCTCCTCTTCTGCCCTTGTGCCATCATTGTCCCTATTTATCCAGAGCTTCTGGAGTTCTCTGAGGACAGTGACATTGTGACTTTTCTTTCATTCATTCAAATACAGATGGTGCTGAAGCATTCCAAGTAGAAGTCATGGAGATGCAGGGGAGGCCTGAGAGCTGCAGATGACAGACATGATCCAGCTGACTCCTCTTATTAAGTGGTTTAAGTCAATACCAAGTTTTGGATACATTTAATCATGAGCTTTATCTTTATGGAGTCTCATTAACTATAGTTAAACTGATATATGATGTATATAAAATCTCTGATTACACTTATTTAATCTTCAATGTAAAAAAAGGTCCATCCTCTGTAATATGAAAAGTAAAGTCTCAGATATTGTGCACTTCTTGACTTTATATTTATTCAGTTTACTGCTAATGTTGTCATTAACTGGACAAACTGATTCTGACACTCCAGTGAGTTTTTTTAACAGTATGTTGGCCTTGTCAATTAATACCATCGTTTAAAGTTTGACTTTGTATGTCATGTCTCTGCTCCTAACACTGGTGTCCTAACACACAAGAAAATGTCTTCATGCATAAATGTGCAACTGTCTGTCTTTGTCCTCGTTATAATTGATGTTTTTAATGTATGTTTGTGTAAACACGAGTGTAACAATACATTTTTGTACCAACATAATATGCATTGATTGGCATTGTTTTGATCTGATTCAAGAACAATATAGGCTGATTTACAATACGATTCAACATCTTCATATGGATACAATCAATACAGTCACTTTTAGAGTATAGAGAGTGTACTCTCAAATCTAGCATTATCGCCACGGTGGATTATGTCCAGCAGCCAGAAAGTTAAATATAACTTTTATAACTATTCAAAAAAACAAAAACAAATTTACATAAAAAAAGACACGCTGGGTTTTATTTTAATATGCAAATTCCTAATATTGGTATTATCAATATTAGTGATTTGATACGAGGTGATGTTTATCAATAAAGGAGTAAAAAAATTGATGTAGTAAATGTATTGTTACACCCCTGATAAAAAACCTGTTTACTGATCCTTGTAATGTTTGTTTAATTGATTTTCAGACAGAAAGCAACAAATAAAAAACTACTAATTAATCACACTGAAGTTATCAGATTGGTCTTACAAATGTGCCTCAAAAGCTTTCTTTTTCTTTTGTCCAGCTTCCTTTAACCATGCACCATCTGTAAGTTCACGTTAAAGCGTGTAAGTTCATGTTAAAGCGCCATCTACTGGCGTTTGGTTGTTTGTGCCAATAATTTATATTTCTTCAAATAGTAAGGGCTCAGGATGTATTTAAAACGTCATTTTTCTTTGTTTAATGAAGGGTAGCAGCAGTTTTCTCCATGTCCATAAATGGTCTGACTTAAATGTTATTGAGACAATTGATCCTTATTAGTTAATCAAAGGCTGTAATATTTCTTAACCTTCTTAACTGACACCAAATTCTCACAGGGATGTTACATCTGAAAGTTCCTGATCCATAGCAGCTGTGTGTTTGAGCTGAGTATTCTGATGAATAGGCCTATGAGTTATATTAGGCTGGTAGTGTCCCTCACTGCTTAGACTTATAATGCTTAATATAATTATGCATAATGTTTAATGGGGAGTGGTTCATTTTCCTTTTATTGTGCCAGAACTGTGTCTCCAAAAGTTGGGGCACCCTTATATAATTTAGGCTATTTTATGAAACAGATGTGCTCTTTATCATCACTGCCCTAAAACAAATACTTGACTCTTTACTGTGGGAAGTGTTATGGATATTCCCAGTCTTCTGTTCACAGAGGATTTCACATGGCTCAAAGTGTTGAGATGGTAAACATGGTCAATATAAATGAACGTACAGAAAAAAACACATACTGTGAATATAGACACCAACCTTTAAATGTTACTACAGAAAACTCTGATTATTTTTTCCCTAATTTCCAGAGGTGTGGACTTGAAAGTCATGACTTGGACTCGAGTCGGACTCGAGTTACTAATTTGATGACTTTAGACTCGACTTGATGAAATGGACTAAGACTTGAGACTCGACTTGGACTTGAACACCAATGACTTGGGACTTGACTCGGACTTGAGCCCTGTGACTTGAGAAGACTTGATGCTTCTCAAAGAAATAAAAGTATGATTTTTTTTTAAGTGTGCGAGAAACAATTAGCCTAATTAAACTCCTCAGCGCAGTAATGGGCGCTTTCTTCCCCGCGCATGTTACTAGTGGGTGTTTTCTGATGCACATTTCAAAGTGTACTGAGCTGTAGCAGCACATGACATTTTGACATAACAGCAGAGGAGATTTTAAGCTTTGTGTCAGTCTTTGTTTCGTGTTGATAGACTCAGAAATCACAGAAATACGGAGCGTTAAAGTTTTACAACCATTAATGATCTCAAATACATGCGCGTCTAATTATAATGCTCTATCGTCGAGAACTCGCGGACTTTTCACACAGCTCCTCCGATGTTTTCCTCCAAACACAATCATAAAAGAGTTATTTAATCACCAGAACTTAGTTTTAATGTCAGAGGGACGCGGACGGAGCTGCTGCCTCTGTGACCCTCCCTCTCCTCACAGCTGAGAGCAGCTCACGCCAGACACAGACATGAGACGTTCAGGTGCAGACATGAGGCGTTCAGGTGCAGATTACACTTAATAAAAACTAAAACAAAATCAACAAATAAAAAAAATCTAAAAGTAAAAAATAATCATTTGCAATAGAGGTCTAAAGGTGAATATGTGGAGTCTGAGAGAGACTTAGCCTCCGTGAATCACGTGACGCACACGCGGCTTTATGTGATTACACAGAGGAGATCTTTACCTGTGCAGGTGAGCTCAGACAGTAAACAGTGAAAAATGAACGCCAGCTGGAGCTTTCTGCAGTGTTGTCTCTGTGTTGGAGCTGGAGCTCATGGCTCTGACCATACATCATGAACCTGCAGTACCCCTTTTTCCCACAGGTGTCGCTATTCAGTAAACTGTATAGTGAGCAGTATTCACTTTGTAAATCTTCAAATGTGAGAGAATGACTCTTATTTGAAGCCTGTGAACATCTGGCAAGGCCAGAAGAGTACAGTTTATTGGTACAGAGAATATACACTGCTCAAAAAAAATTAATTAAAGTGTAAAAACACACTACAGGCTGATCCAACTTTGATGTAATGTCCTTAAAACAAGTCAAAATGAGGCTCAGTAGTGTGTGTGGCCTCCACGCCTGTATGACCTCCCTACAACGCCTGGGCATGCTCCTGATGAGGTGGTGGATGGTCTCCTGAGGGATCTCCTCCCAGACCTGGACTAAAGCATCCACCAACTCCTGGACAGTCTGTGGTGCAATGTGGCATTGGTGGATGGAGCGAGACATGATGTCCCAGATGTGCTCAGTTGGATTCAGGTCTGGGGAGCAGGCGGCCAGTCCATAGCATCAATGCCTTTGTCTTGCAGGAACTGCTGACACACTCCAGCCACATGAGGTCTAGCATCATCTTGCATTAGGAGGAACCCAGGGCCAACCGCACCAGCATATGATCTCACAAGGGTCTGAGGATCTCATCTCGGTACCTAATGGCAGTCAGGCTACCTCTGGTGAGCACATGGAGGGCTGTGCAGCCCCCAAAGAAAGGGGGGAGGATGTTTCAGGCAGCAGAACGTTCTCCACTGCGTCTCCAGACTCTGTCACATCTGTCACATGTGCTCAGTGTGAACCTGCTTTCATCTGTGAAGAGCAGAGGGCGCCAGTCGCGAATTTGCCAATCTTGGTGTTCTCTGGCAAATGCCAAACGTCCTGCACCTGTGGACGTCGGGCCCCCATAGCACCCTCATGGAGTCTGTTTCATGACTGTTTGAGCAGACACATGCACATTTGTGGCCTGCTGGAGGTCATTTTGCAGGGCTCTGGCAGTGCTCCTCCTGTTCCTCCTTGCACAAAGGAGGAGGTAGTGGTCTTGCTGCTGGGTTGTTGCCCTCCTATGACCTCCTCCATGTCTCCTGATGTACTGGCCTGTCTCCTGGTAGCGCCTCCATGCTCTGGACACTACGCTGACAGACACAGCAAACCTTCTTGCCACAGCTCACATTGATGTGCCATCCTGGATGAGCTGCACTACCTGAGCCACTTGTGTGGGTTGTAGACTCCGTCTCATGCTACCACTAGAGTGAAAGCACTGCCAGCATTCAAAAGTGACCAAAACATCAGCCAGAAAGCATAGGAACTGAGAAGTGGTCTGTGGTCACCTCCTGCAGAACCACTCCTTTATTGGGGGAGTCTTGCTAATTGCCTATAATTTCCACCTGCTGTCTGTTCCATTTGCACAACAGCAGTGAAACTGATGTCAGTCAGTGTTGCTTCCTAAGTGGACACAGTTAGATTTCACAGAAGTGGGACTGACTTGGAGTTACATTGTGTTGTTTAAGTGTTCCCTTTATTTTTTTGAGCAGTGTACAATGTACTGGTGAGGTATTTAGCTTTATTGTACATCACTGATACTAAAGAACTTGGCTTTACTTTTAAAGTATTCAGAAACCTGTTTTCTGTGTAGGCCTCTTCTAGTCTTAGGGCGTTACAATAAATTGTAAATAACTAAATAATAAATAAAAATAATAAATGTAAATAGTACAGCAAACAATTTACCATCTGTTTATTGTATATTTGTTTTTCTAAGGTGGGACATGAGAGTAAATTCAACAATATAAAACGTGACAAACATTAAGTTTGGAGTCCTAAGGGTTAAAAAGACTTGAAAGGACTTGAAACAGAAAGTGTAGGACTTGTGACTCGACTTGGACTTGTGAGGCATTGACTTGGGACTTGACTCGGACTTGCCTGTCATTGACTTGGACTTTGACTCGGACTTGAGGCCAAAGACTTGAGACTTACTTGTGACTTGCAAAACAGTGACTTGGTCCCACCTCTGCTAATTTCACCTTTTGGGACAAATAAGCTGTGGGTTATGAGTGTGTTTAGGTGCGGCATAAAGTCACTGACAATAGGCTGCTAAAGTAAAGAACATGGCATTGCACTGACTATTTAAAATCCCATGTATTTATACTTAGTAACCATTTTCAGTGGAAGCCTTTGGTTTGGTTGGACAGTTTGGTTGGGTAACAAACCATTTGGACAGCCATGTACAACTTTAAATCATTATAAAATCCCCACAAGACCGGTCATCTGCATGTTAATAGCTTACCATTCAACTCTTATAGAACAGTGATTCTCAAACTTTTCACACCACCAAGTACAGCCTCAGAAAATAGTTGGCTTTCAAAATACATTGTTAAAAGACTAAAATTACCATAAAAAAACAACAAAAACAAAACAAAACAAAACAAACAAACAAACAAACAAAAAACTAAACAGTGGTCTACACATATGTAATCTACAGAGCAGAACTCTACATTTAAATTAAATCAGGAACTTGGACTGCAAAAGACTCTTGAGTACCACCAAAAGTAACCAGCCGTGGTACCGTACCACTCTTTGAGACGAACCACTGACTTAGAAAAATTTGTCTAAACTGTTGACTGGAACTGTACATGACAGTAGAGGCCTTAATGTCATCCATTTGTTCATAATTTTGAATATTCATAAATACAGGAGCACCATTGGCTGCTTTTACATAAAGGTTATGAATAAATTATCTCCATTCTATGTATTCAGTTTGCATGGAATTAAGTGTATGTGGAATTAAGTATTTAATGTCCATGTCGGCAAACTGACTGAGAAAATATATTTTATTCTGAAGTGACTGTAATAGTAAACTGTGTCAGCAGAGGGCAGTAGTGTGTCACTTTGCGTCATTGCCAGTTCAGTGTAAATATTGCAAAGGAATCCGAGCTGGGTCACCATAAACATGGTGAGGACAGAAAGAAGAGGAGACACAGGGTAGAGCACAAATACTCAGCTTAGACCTACGCCACTGGTTCTCAGACTTCACACAAGTACCACTTCAGAAAATAAACATAAACCAGGACTAAACCAGTACTAAGCCTGGGCCAAGCCAGAACATAACCAGGAATAAACCTGGGCTAAACCAACACTAGGCAGTGATCTACACTTCAGATGTAATCTCAAATCAGAGTAGGACTAAACCAGAAATAAAACAAAGTTAAATTAGTTGAACTGCAAAGCACTCCTGACTGAGGACCACTAGAAGAAGCCTGTGTACCACCACCACCGGCTGTAGTTTGGTCTTATGGTCTGGCTGTAGTTTGGACTGATTGTTTGGCCGTGGCAGGACAGGGTCACTCTGATTGATGTGACATTAAGGCGAGCTGAAGCCAGAGATGCTTTCCCAGTCCGATGGTGGCATTTGTCACTGAACTGCTCGTGCAGATTGGGCCGGCCTCAGAGCTGACTAAGATTAATGATGACGCTGGGACTCTCTTTGTCTGAACCCCCACTCACAGCCCAAACCAAGCAGACACAACACACAACACATATGAATACTGGCTCCTATCAAAACTGGCTTCATACTAAACATATGTGATCTTGACAGCCAGAAGTGGGATTTCAGACATTCATTAAATTCTTTATGAATCATGTCATTTTAGACACAGAATGCCAAAGCGCCACACGTTTAAAGGTCACCAATATTCAGCTTTTTCTCTTTTACTTTTTAAAAGACTCTTATATCCACAAAGAAAACCCCAAAGTGCCAGGGAGCTCCTGGTGAAGTTTGTGATTGTAATTCCTGCAGCTCCTGAAGTACTTCACTAGAATATTTTTACACATATTGGGACTCCAGTTTGATCTGAACCCAGCAGTGGACCAGTCAGTAATGGATGTACAGAGTTGCTCTGTCTAACCAATCAAATGTCTTCAATGAGCTTTAAAGGGACAGAGGGGCCCATAAACAATTGTTTTTTTTCATCTGCCATTGTACCGTTTGTCTAAACACATTTTCACCTAGATTTATTTTCCTGGGTTACAGTAAGCAATCATATTTTGATATATTCCTAGAAATAGATGTAGATGAAACAGCCTTAGCCTAGTGTTATGTTCACATGATCCATTCAATGTGACCATGTGCTTTCTACTGCAAAATTCTAACACTGCAGTTCACAGCATTAAAAAGATGCACTGGATTATGAGCACTTGTGGCTGTATTTAGTATCTGTCTGGGATTTAAACTGTTTTACAATGTGTTCCTACTCTTAGTACCTAGGTATGCCTTAGGCAATGTAAATAACAATGAAAATTATATACAGTACTGCAGTAATATCTGCTAATAAACAATAGTTTCATATTAAATGTGTTTGTTTCTTTTTCTAAAACAGCTGTTCATTTGCATTTTTTTGAGAAGCATGTGAATACAAATCAAAATAACTGCATAACCTGTACATTAACAATGCTTAAAAACATACTTAATTTTAGTATCTAAAAAGAGCCACCTCTTGTAAAGGCCTGGTGCAGTGAATGCAGTGGTGAGAGTGGTGTGTACGGAGCACAGGAAGAAGGTTTGTAATGAAGAAATGGGATAACCTTAAGCGGCATGCTGCGGTGCACAGAAAATGGCTTTCCCTGGACAGATGAGGCGGCGCTGAGATGGATGGGGAATAAGCCACTTGTATGCGGCTCGGAGACACAGCCCAGTGCCCCAATCATCCATCATCCACTGACACTTCCACTTACATCTGCACCACATACATATAGATGTAATGCTCTGCAAACAGCACATTCAGAGCCTCGGCTTTGTCTGTGCCACGGACATGCACATTCAAGAATCCAAATCCTTATTTTATACAAAACAAGCATGAGATGTACCATTTAGCAACAATGCTCATTGCCGTTAAATTATGTCTGACAATAAAATCCTATTTTCCTTCTTAATGTTTAACCAGGTATCCAGCTACATACAGTATTTGCTGACCTCAAACCTTCACTGGTTTTATTTCTGCTGCTCCTGTAGTTTCAATGTATTTTTCGAAGACAAACAAATGCACAGCCTGAATCTGAAACCCCTGCCTGCCTCATCTCTGTATGTGTGTGTTTACAGTGGTGAAATGAAGTGGGCTGTGGTATAGAAAACAGGTAAACCTGAGAGAAGATGCATGAAAGGACCCCTCCCCGCTAGTTTCAGGTTCAAATGGCTATATTTGTATAAAAATAAGCTTTGCATGATGAGAAAGAGAGAGGCCTCCACTCACACTACACTCAACATATACAACAAATAATTGCACAACACAGTAAAAGGGTACGTCATTGCCATTGTCAATCCTGAGTCTAAAGTAGTGCTGATACTGAAAGCACGTTAGCAGATATCTTACACGACTTGCACTTCATGTAAAGGGGATATTTTCTGCAAATTGACTTTTTCTCTCTTTCTCCCATATTATAATATTATTCTCTCAAGAGAAACATACCCAGAGTTGAGTTTTGTTTCATTCACATATGTTTAAAGGTGCTATGAGCAGTATATATTTTTACATTTCATAAAAATGACCCACATGTGTCCCCAGATATGAGGTAAACATGTTTAAATCAAACATTAGTTTTACTGCTAACTATGGTACAGCTGATTTATTCACAATTAAAAATATATTTTACATAATGGCCAAGTTGTTTTGGTTTACATTTTTGTTTTCATTCTAAAACTGCATCGCTGATCGCCAATCAGAAAAGCAGAAAGACTGGCAATCCACAGACCATTGTTATGATTTAGACTGCAGTACCGTTTTCAAACCAGTAGAGCGCTGCTGCTTACAGTACCCAAAAATAATTCTTTATTTTCTGGCACGGCAGTCTGAGGCTTCAAAACGCCTCTCCTACGAACCCCCGCCTTTTCCATGAACCCTGCCCACTCCAGGAAGCAATGACACAACAACAATCCCTCTACATCCAGTCTGCTCTCATTTATTTATCCTAAAAACGGTCTACAGCTCTGTTTCCACTGATTCCTCACAGACATTTTTCATTTTGAAAGAAAATGGCTTTGTATGAAAAGTTTAAAGACATTTTTTTTTCTCTCTAATTCTGATTAAAAGAGCGAAAGACTCTGCAATCTGCTGCACTGTGCTGGTCTCTTTACCTGTTTCTTTATGGCACCAGTAGAGTACTTTTTAAAAATGTAGTCAGATCATGTTTGGGAAGGTTGTAAAACTGTGCAATGCAGTTCTAGAGGGCACCCAGATTGGTTTAAAAAGATAGATAAAAGTATAATAAATTCCCTTTAACGTTACTAAACATGAGTGAGGCACAAACCTGTGAATGCATGGCAGAAGTAGAGACTTTTGGCACCTTCTGCAGTCTCTGCTGGAAAAAATGTTGTGAAGGTTTGAAGATTTTTTTATTAAAACTGCACACTTTGTCTTAATGCATGACTGAGACACTTCTGTAGATGTAGGGTCCATGATCTCTGAAGACTAATGTGAGGGCAGGAGATGGAGCTGCCATGTTCAGCAGAGAGTACTGAGGATCTGTGAATGCATGGCAGAGCGTGGCCCCCTGTGAGAGTATGTTTGGGCCCCCGGGACCAGCCTGATGAATTTTGATTACACATGCTCCGGCCTTTAGGATAGTGACTAACTGGATGTGAGACAGATTTCAAATGTTTGTTTTCTCCTCTTTTTTTTTTTTTGCAATGGTTTGGAATTTGCATTGAGTTAAGATAATGGACCAAGAGCAGATGAGGCAGAGAGGCAGTGTCACCCAGAGAGGAAAAAGCATAATTTTATTTTATTATTATTATAATTTTTTTTTCCTCAGTAGATCCACGCATTTTGACCCTTGACCAATTTAGGATTTCCAGCAACCCTCCAATGCCATGGCTCTAAGATCTCTAGGAACTCTCCAGTTTTTTTCTATATCCGCTTACTTTGAATATCAAGAGTAACATTTCCTGCATGCATTAGAACAGATTCCATTCTTGGACAAAGGTCTATTCAAATCTGAGTTAAAGAGTTGTGCTCATGACTTGGTGTTGCAGGTGTTCAGAATCACTGCCTTCACTGCAGCAGAGTGCCCAGATTTATCGTTACAGCAGAGTCTGCTGATTGTCACTACTGTACACAGTCCCATATCTGCTGGCTCTTTGCAGTGTGCTGTGTGTAAACCCGGTCCAGTCCAGTCTAATGAGCATCATCTCTGTCTGGGGCCGCTCTCGGGGCCCGCTCCTTTGTGTGGGGGACAGGTGTCTAACTGAATGATGAATGGCCCTGTTTGTGCCTACATAATTGGCTGCTGGCTGTTTGGCCCGAGCCTGGCTAGCTGTCTGCCGGGCAGCCACCCATCTGTCAATCAGCAGCCCGCTACCGCCCGGCCGACCTCTGATAGCGATGCTAATATGCGGCGGTGCACTCCTATTGGCTGAAACTGCTCTGGTCCAAGCTAATCCATTACAGCTGTGACAGTAATAATCTCCACCAAACACAGGGTTCCCGCGTGCTAAACGTTATTTGACCGTTCCTGTCAGGCCGCTGCAGGCCCAGTGATGGATGAGGCCGACCGTGCCGCGCTCATTCATCACTCTCTGACTGTGGCTGTGCACAGGTCCATGCATTTAGGCTTTATGTGGCTTTTGATTTGCTTGATTTGAGACTTGTTAGAGTTAGTTTGGGCAATTGGTCTTACCCCATTCACCACCAGGACCGTTCATTTAACAAGACAAATCTGGGCGTCGCTGATGATGCTCTAGATTATTGGCAGGTGAAATTATTGTGGCATGTTTTTAAAGTTTCTATAAACAATAGGGCCCCTTTAATCTGATGGATAGAAGTGTTTTTATGAGTTATATTCTTAAAATATTTATAAAACCACTTATATATGAATGCTTTGTTACTGCAAGAACAGTACCAAGTGAAGTTCACATAAACACAGGGTTTATGTAGATGAATCTGCAGAATGAATGTATGGCCACTGTTACACTCTTAAACACACTCATACTGAAGATCATTTGGAGCATGAGTATGAAGCCCAGCCAGAGTTGGGCATGAGGCAGGGTATTTTGTTTATTTTTGTCAGAATATTTGCATGACTAACACACACAGACATACAGTGACAGTCAAACATTCATTCACACCCGTTCACCTCTGCATCAGGATGGTGGGAGCAGGCAGGTGTCAGTGGAGAGAAGCCACCCAAAAGAAACAATAATATAATCAATAAATCAGTTCATTTCTGACATACATGATATCTTCAAATATACTCATCTGTGCAGAGATAAGCAGTAATGTGTTACATTTACTCTGTTACATTTGGAATAAACTGGACTTTAAAGAGTAGTTTTACGCAACATACTTTTAACTTCTACTGTAGTAGGTTAATATTATTTTGAAGTAACAATACTCTTACTCTTTGGCGATTGTTTGAAAATACCTGAATTTACACATTATTGGATATGTTTTGTCTAATTACTTCAATGCTAAGACAGAAATCAGATGTGGATTTTTCAACAAATATATATTTTTTAAATTTACTAGAGTAATTATTTAGATGACCTTGTACTTCTACTAAAGTAATAATATTTGAAGTAACAATACTCTTACTTGAGTAAAATTTTTAGCCACTGCATATGAGAAGATATATAAAAAAAAGATATAGCCCAGTATCTCAAAAGTTGCCTCAAAGGGCTTCACAAACATTTAATCAAACATAAACACACAACCAGACATAACACATAATCAACACAAACAATAACTACACTAAACTAAACAGACCCGCGACACTCCTATCCTCAAACCCTCCTTCTCTTAAGGAAAAAACAGCTGTGGGGAAAAAAAAAAAAAAGAAACCTTATGGAGCCCATACTGAAGGAGAGATCCTCTCCCAGGACGGACAGGCAACATGTGTCTAGGACTGTTAGTTCATTAGCTCATCTATAGGATCATAGATCAGCTCTGTGAGCATGCAGCAGGTAGGCTTCATCCAGACAGGGGAGTGGGGCTGAGGTAGGGGTCCGGGAAGTTCATAGGAGGTGATGCTGAGGGCCATTATAGTAATAATTAGTAAACAGTATTAATTCAGAATGATAGATTTTTGACTTGTTGTTGTCTTTTAAAAGGGAAAAAAATCAGATGGTAAAATGAGAGGGGATGATTTTGATCAGAATTAGATGAATTTAAAGTAATATATTTTTCTTGGTAGAACACAGAGATGAAATTATTCAGAAATATTGATTTTAAATTAATTTTGCCCGTGTGGACTATAAGCAAACATGTAAACAGGTGGCTCCAGATCACTATTTTGGATTTGCTCTTTGTAATAAATGTGTGTGTGAATAAAGCTAGAACAATATAAAAATAAAACTTGATACTGACGTCATGCATGCAACACTAACTAAGCAGGCTACAAATATCTAGGTGTACAAATTGATGGAGAAATGAGCTGGCACAAGCATGTAATAAGTGTGTGTGCCAAGATACATTAACACCTATATTTTCTTAGGAGACTGTGGGTTTTTGGGGTCAGTCAGAACATAATGTTGACTTTTTTATAGAGCTAGTATTGAGTCTGTCTTAATCAACTGGTTTGGGAACCTGACAGTGAAATATAAATGGCAGATTCTCAGGCTGGTCAAACTAAGGTAAGATTATGGTCCATACCTCTGACCTCCCCTCAGGTCATCTGTACACAATAAGCTATAAGACAGGCTCGTGAGATCTTAACAGACTCCTCTCATGTATTCAACTCTGAGAATGAGCTACTGTGGTCTGGCAGGAGATACAGGATTCATTTGTGTAGACCTAATGGATACAAAAACTCATTCATCCCTCAGTCAGTTAAGCTTTAAAATAGACTTAAGTGTGTACATGTGTCTTGCTTTAAATTATTGTTCATATTGCACATGGGTATATTATCTGTTACATCCTAAATTGTGTCCTTGATGTTTGTATTTGTGTATCCAGCAGGCCCTTACTCTGAGGCAACTTTCTCCTAGGGAGACAAATAAATAAAGAAACCTCAAAAACCTTAAAAATAAACTTAAATGCAAAGTAGCTTTTTAGTGCAAAAGAATAAATAAATAAATAAATAAATAAATAAAATAAATAAATAAATAAATAAATAAATAAATAAATAAATAAATAAATAAATAAATAAATAAATAAATAAATAAATAAATAAATAAAATAAAAATAAAATAAATAAAAAAATAAAAATTGACACACAAAGATTTTTCACAACAAAAAAATTGCCATATTGACATATTAATAAACCACTGCCCGTGTGCTCAGCTGCGCTCCTACTCTCGTACTCTCGTTTGTCTCACTCCATCCAGTAGCAAAGAAGGTAGCGTTTGTGTGTGTAAATGCAACAACATTAAATAAAAGAAAGGCTCACAACTGTGAGACTCAGCTCCCGTTGTTCATTTTGAAGAGCCAGTCTAAGGATTTAGTTCAGCCGTGAACGTCACAACTCTAAGCACATGTTAGAAATAACAAAGACTCAGGACACACCAGAGCAAGAGAGCCAGCACCAAACCTCCCCCCTCAGCAGCACCATGAAAACTCACACAGAGAGGTCAACTCAGGTCAACTGTGGCAGGAACATGATTATTCCAGGTGAATCATAAATCACTACTGTTTCATTCTAAAAAGTATATATATTTCCACTCTAACTTATACTCTTTTTGTATAATACCACATAAAACTACTCTCTCAGTAATGTTAGAACTACAGTTGCAGTGCAACTACAGTACAGTGCAGTTATAAAATTACAGCGGTGTTGAATGTTAAGCGGGGCTGCCAATCAACCTAAAAATAAATAAATAGATAAATAAATATAGAAAATAAACAACAACACAGGGATTCAAAGGGTGGTACACTGATTAATTATTTTTGTTTGTGTTTTGTATTCATTTATTATCACTTTTGTGTTGATGAAACTATTGTATTTATAGGAACCTGCATAATTTGTAAATCTTGAACCGAAAGCGGGGTGGGATTATATAAGGATATTCTTCAACCCACTCCTTTTTGAACATTTGTTATGTATACTGGATGTACATTTTATGTCTATTTCTTTTGAAATTGCTCGAAACAAACTGCACTGAAACCTGGGGGTTGGTGGTTCGATTTCTGCTTTCCTTGGGCCAGATCCTTCACCCACATTACCAACATTACAACATGGCAGTAAGCTCAAAAAGTCACATAATACATCCCCTTTAAAGCAAACTGAAACTAGAAACTCTTAGAGAGCTCAGAACCAGGCCGAGGCAGGAGCTGGATCCAGCCGTGGTTCTAACCTTTCCTGAAAGTTTTGTCAAAATCCAGCCCTGTCTGCAGCCTGGACCTGCTGTCAGAGCACTTGTAGTTGAACGTGAGTGGACGTGGTTGTGCTGTGGGTGGGCGGTGTGGGGGGTGGGCTCTTTTGGATTAATCCTGTGTGGCATGAGCTCAGTGCTGCAGTGAACTGACAGAGCTGTGATTGGTGCTCTCTGACACACTTCTGCTGTGGAGACTAACCACATCTTTACACTGATGCTTTCTGGCACAGCATTACACTGCACCGCAAAACTCCGAGAGGTCCTGGGACACATCTGCTGCTGCTGCGCTGCTAGTGGACCGTTTTAAAGTTATCATTGAAAGTTCATTTATTTTATTTCACTGACTTCAAGGAGGTTGGATGTGGTGGTAAATTGTAAATCACACAATTGTCTTATTTATGACTGAAAATCTGGCTGGACAAACTCTATGGCCATAGTCTCAGTGGTAGCTCCTGACCACTTTTGACAGGGGGGCCACACTAGGCCAGCCTTGTTGCCGGGGGTTACTTCTGACATTTTGATGTAAAACTGACTAGATTTAAAAGAAAAACTATTTAAAATGACTCAGAGATTATCTTTGTGCTTGTGGCAGCTCTTAAAGATAAACATATTTTTCAAATTGCTAGATTAATTCTTGAAACAAAAATGTAAGAGCTTAACAAGACATATAGGACACCTCAGAGGGGGCCACTGGGAGGTCCAGGCTCACAGTTACAGGGGCACTGGCCACCCCTGGTCACTATCGCCCCTGCATAGTCTGAGCAAAGAATGAAAGGAAGCCTTCCAAGTAGCATGCCCATCCCAAAGGATTTGGTTGGAGCCTGCACCATTCATCAGAATATCACTGCTCTTTTTGTGGTTTGATCAAAGAAGAAAGATAATGCACCAAAAGATGCTAAAAACTAAGAGGTTAAGAGGTGACGTCTTAAGTACATATGCTAAATAACGCATAAAATGATGAACCACGATAAAATAACTATTATTTTGATGTTGTATGATTACTACTGTACAGTCATATATGAGTTCAGAGAGTCTTCACATAGCAGAATGTCCACTCTGTCTGATGAGTTGTGTTTGTGGACGTCTGATGGGGTTTTGGTCCAGAGTTGGACCTCAGTCTGACAGCTGCCGTCACATGGACTTCTCCACAGTGAGAAACCTCCTCTGACATGTGTCCCTTCGATTGTGGAGCGTCTCAATGTGTCTGTGTGTGTGAGGAGCAGCCTGTCCACTGTGAGGACGCCTTTGTCTCTGAGGAAGAATTATTGTTATCGCAATACCAGCAAACACAATATCTGTATCACAAGAATGTAAACATGTCACAGTAATCCTGTGGTCATCCATCTGACAGAGATTTACACTGAAGAATCATTTTCCTACCAGGGCCATAAAAGAAAATGTCTTGTGAATGAATAAAAATGTAAAACAAAGTCCAATTTTAGTGGTAATTTCCTTAATTTTGTCACAGTTTAGCCTTGTTTTATTCTTGGTTTGGATTGTGTTAAGTTTTGATTTTGACGCTGTTTTTAACTTTCATTTTTGTTTTAAGTAAATTTAACTTACTATGTCAGAAAAGTATAGGCTCTATTTTACAATATCTCAATAATACTGTTATTGCAATTTTTAACCTAATTATTGAATTTTGCATTTTTTTCCCATATCATGTAGCCCTACTCTTATTTGCATGAGAAAACTTTTTATTCATATTTTTACAAGAACTAGCCCATTATAAATTGAGTAAGAAAACATTCTGAAATAGGTTTTATGGATAATACTGGTTATTACACTTCCAGCGTGTGGTGGTTTTTAAGGCTCTTATTAATACACAGAACTACTAGTTTTCAGCAACAATAAAGTTAGAAGTTCAACGATTGGATTCATCTAATTCATATTCTTGTCATTGTACAAAACCTACGTCATAGAATTCATTGAATAGCCCGTTTAATTATTTTTGATAGGGCCCTTAAATTTCATAAAAAAATATCTACATGTGTGCCATGATATGAGGTAAACATGTTTACATGAAATATTAGTTTTACTGATAACAATGGTACAGCTGAGTTATTAACAATAAAAAAATAAAAAAACATTTTTCTTTATGTTTTTTGTTTTGGTTCTAAAACTGCATCGTGGATTGGTCAATCAGAAAAGCAGAAAAACTGGCAACCCACAGACCATTGTTTTGATTTAGACTGCAGTACCATTTTCAAACCAGTAGAGCGCATGCTGCTTACAATACCTTTAATTGTAAAATACTGAGTAATAAAAGTAAATATAGTTTTGTGTGCATTACATCTTTAGTACAGTATGTTGCTGTTGTGTTGATGCCCACACAGGCTCCCAGGTTTCTGAACATAACCACTGCCCCACCTCGAAC